>JBBPTX010000248.1:0-42448 GCA_038094595.1 Pulveroboletus aff. annulatus
CGGACCAACATGCGTAGAGGTTCAAGGTGCCTGGGTCGTTCAAACGATTGAATATCTCCGCCAACACGGCATCACCAAGTTCACGCCCTTTTCGCATGCTGCACAGACCTTCAAGAAGCATATCGATACTCTCTCCAATGCCACGCTCTTTCCACAGGTGAAGAGTTGGTACAATGGAGCCAATATCCCTGGAAAGAAACGTGAGGCATACAACTACCTGGGGGGTGTCTCTGGTTACAAGCAAGAGATCATGGACGAAATTAAGAACGGGTACCCAGGTTTCCAGAGGGAAACATTGAGTGCATCTCTGGCTTAGAGTCTTGCTCTCCGCGAATACTGGTAGCTGCACGCCTGTAGAAAGAGCTGAGCTGGAGATAAGGCATCTCTCGAGTGTTACTGTTACATGTATATTAGTGTTTCGTCAAATATAACACAAAACGTTGGTGTCTGCAAGAACATTCTGCTTACATGATGGAACTATCGGTGAGTCGACGGCGACCTCTGATAATAATTGGTGACAATCACAAAAGAGCAAATTTAAATGTGATGAATCTCCCGCGGACTTACGATTGTGGGAATCACTGACACGTGACGAGGTGTGGTCCGGCTCATTGACCCGCCGAGGGCCAACAGAAGATTTCAAGACGCGATTCGGAAACACATCCCACAGATCTCTGCTACACTCAGCATGCTTTCGAGGTCTTCCGTACTCTCCTTAACAGTGGCACCCTAAACTTTATCAAATTTTGCCTCTCAATTTACCCTCCCACTGTCAGCATCGATCAAGCTCTCTATTAGTAAACGTAACACAAAAGTGAAAGCTCAAGGAACTTGACCGATGTTTGAAATAGGATTATGCCAGGCAGAACTTGATATCGGTAACCAATCACTTCTGGAGTCTCTTCCAATGGTACAGGTCTTCCTAAATGCTGTAGTATCTATATGATGCCGGTGGGGACATTACAACTAACCTCTCCATAGCTAGGAGGAACAATCTGCTACCTCTTGCTGATCTGCTCTGGCGATCAGTGATATTTTGATACTGGTCCCTAGTATAAAGAGTGGATATGTGCGACTCTCAGACATCGTTCGTTCTCACTCATTCTATTATGACACAGAGCTCTGCTTTGCTACCATGCTAGATTCCCTTCAGCAATCTATTCATAGTCAAATGCAGGAAGGCATGTAAACATTGGACTTCCCGACCCCGAACGGCAGAGGAGACCAGGCATGAGCTGCGAGGGTGGGCGGGAGCACCTCGCAGGAAGCCTGGATCCATTACCGACGTGCGAGATGGGGGGATGCCTCCGAGATATCTCAAACTTTGTTGGAGTGGCAGGCGGGTGCGACGAAAGGTGGTGAGGGACGGGCTTGACGCAGGACGAGCGACGTGGTGGCGCGAGACAAGGAAGCGCTGCCGCTACCATGATGCCGCTTGCCCAAAGACATATAAGCTATCATGCTCGTTCCTTGCACGCCACGGACCCGCACAATGTCGACTTCTTTCCTGATATCCATTGACTAATACCAAGCTTCTCATCCAATTATCGACTCAACACTCGTCTATGAAGCTTCGACAAAGGCTAAATTGCAGATCTTGTTACGCACGTCAGAAACTTTCCACTGCTCTAAGGAACGTCCCCAAAAATGTCAAGCAAGTCGGATGTAATCGCAGCTTCTGATCATGCCTTGTGCTTCCCAATCATCCCCCGTATTTACACCTCAACCTGCGAGCCTGGCTAACCATTTATCGCAGATGGGATATGCTGTGTCGCTAATGACCTATCCAGTGCCAGCGGTAAATCGACCAAGGATCCATGTCAGCATTCATGCAGCAAACATGGAAGAGGAGATTGATTCGTTTATCAATGAGCTGATGACTTGGAGAGAACAACAAGGCTCGAGCTCCGTACATGAGGTCGCTGGAGATGGTAGTGCGGAAGTGGAAATGTCTGATATGAAGACGAAAGCGAGGCTCTCGAGTTTGTGCAACTCGTTCATGACTCAAGGTAGGTACCATGGTTAACGCGTTGATCCCTTTCCATATTACAATCTCAAGCTCTCTCAAGCCATACCTGTGCAAAGATACAGCGCAAACTTTCCTGGGCAGATCACATACCCGGGAGAAGGATGCCTTTGTCCTATAAAGAACCCTTTTGAAGTACCGGCACCCTCAGATGCGTGCGTGAGTTCTTCATCCATTTATGCTGTCACCATTTGTGTCCATCATGATAACTTCATCTGATGATCCGGCTAGTACCGTGACCTGAAATTGGGATCTCTTCACATGGTTCTCCTAGTGTGAACCCCAAACTTATCATACAAAATCATACCTCAAACTTGCAAAGTTGCGAGATGTCTCGGCTCTCGAGCGCTGTGACAGCATGCTTTTACCACCTATTTATTTCTCCCCGCTATCTTTCTTACCGGGCACGTGCGAAGTCGTCGACTCCTTGGACGCACACCGAACCCGATGGGCTCTCAGTCTATCTACCGGTATGATCCGAGAAACTACGCCTAGATCTTCTACACCTGCGTCGACTACTGCAATTGTACTTTGGAGGCGACCATTGGACCTAACACGCGCTACAATTGCGGCGTCGCGACTGACTTTTACTATACATTGGTACATTATCGACGTTAAGGCGCGATGGGTATTTGGAAGGGTAATACTAGTTTCTTCATAATCTCGTCGTGGATTGTTGACCGGTGATCTTACCAACTTAGGATTGTGACAAGCTTAAGTGCGAGTTGATTAATGTGTATGCCCTGTCGTATATTGTGGTTACTACCCATAGACTAGTAGTAAATGATACTACGCCGCCTCGTGCCCCGACTAACGTAGCCCACTATCTGTCTGGACCGAGGGCCCGGGAACATTACGATATTGTTCCAATGACCTCGGCCTATGTGGTCAAAGAGGTGCGTGGAGATCTGTTCATGCATGCGACTCCCGTCGGTAGTAGTCTTCTTTTCAAGACCAAGGCACTGGCAAACGGTGTATGCGCCAGAGGAATCGAGCCTATCGCGGGCGAGAGGAAACCGCCAGTGAGGCTTGGTGATCTATCTTTTCGCTGGTAATGTCGTGCCACCTAGGCCGTCTGTCACCACCAGCCTACAACAACTTGAAGTCAGACTAGCAGACTCTTCAAGAAAACCACATACCTCGAACTGCATTTGTTAGTACAGTGCACATCCTCCATCAAACAAGGGTCCATGATATATCTATGATCACACGTTGGAAAATTCGGAGTGTCCAAACCAAACGACTGTATTAGGATAGCATCGATAATCGATACTACATGGTGATTGTATAAACGCGAAAAAACGGATTATCCGGTTATCTCCTATCCACCAATGTTCAATCCAAGGTTCAGAGATTGAGATTGACAGGGGAGCAGCCAACGACAATGAGGCCGTTCTGTTATCATTATACGTGAGTATCCCGATGAGAAAACGAAGACATAGAACAATCACAAAGTCGTTGTTGTCGCAGCAGACAGGCTGCTCTCGACAGCCCACACTACCGACCACAGGGGAGCACTGCAGGCCGACTAGTAGACCAGAAACGCCGTCGAGGATGCTAGCTAGACCAATGGTGCTGAGCGCAGAGCTAACCTCGGTGGCCTAGAACAGAAACATGAAGTTGTGAGAAGCACATCCATCAAGAAACATACATTCTGGAAAGAGTCACAGCAGTAGACGGAGCCAGTGTTGCACTGACCGTCGCGGACAGCGAGAGGAGTAGGGCCGGCAACGGCGAGAGCAGCAAGGGAGGCAACAGCAAAGAGACAAGCGAACATTTTTGATGGTAAAAGTGGATAAAAAGGATGTGGTTAAACGATTGTGATGTCTAGCTGACTGTAGCTGGAAGAGTTGGAGATGGAGAAAACAGGCGAAGCAGAACGGCCTTTATAGGTTTTCGATACATTCTACAGGGCAGGTCAAGGTCATCTCCGCGAGGATAAAACGTTTTATTGTTGTGAAACGTTTCTCCAGGGTCTGGACCACAGAGCGACGATCCAGTCCTGGCCCGGTAATGAGGAGGAGTGCCGTCACGTATATACAATTCTATACGTACCACTAGGGTTGAAGTCAATGATATAATCCAAATTTGGCTGTTTTGCAATACTAGGTTCCGTGCTGCTGTGTCAACAGGCCCGGACAATAACATGAATGACTCGGAGATACATACCATACCGCCTTGGATGTCCTACAGTGCACGAACGGCCTATAAATGAAGGTTCGCATAGTAATAAATTGTGGTCCAGATGTCACCACCTGCCAGTGGGAGAGGTCATCTTCCAGAGGCAGATCCTAGTATTCAATAAGCGGCGGGCGACCGTGACTCGCTAGTTGAATTGCCGTGACTGGGCGTGCGATTTGTACGACATGGTCATATGTGTTCCATTCTACAAGGCTGATGCCGGCCTATCTCCCTTCAAGTCATGCACGGAAACTCGTGGAGCGGAGGCTCAGCGGAGCACTTCATTTTCGACAGAATGTTCACAACCAGTGACCAAGATTTTTGCCCAATTTAGTCGCCATGTGGTATCCGAGACAGTCGTGTCAACGACACGATGTAATATGAAATGCTGACCGCCGCCAACGGTTGATCAGTCTTTTCTAGGTAAGCATAGAGTCAACAATGTTCCTTCGTGATACAATACCCAACCTTTCAGTATCCGGGGCCCGGGAGAAGGCGCCCACCGATCCCCCCGATCCCTCACTGCAAAAATTGAACCTAGCTTTCAACCTGAAGTTTCAACTACTATTTGATCTTGTCGAAAGGCGCTGCGGGAGTTCTTTGAGGAAGTTGGCGAACTTTCTTAATTTGTTGGTGAGCTGGTTAGTTCCACGTCTGTATCTGCATGCTAAGAAGTCGGTCGCATCATGCCCTTGTGAATTTCAGACGGTTACTAGAGTGCATTGTCAGCCAAGTGACTCAGATGTTCTCAGCAGGGCTGGCCCGGGGATATCACCATACAGAGTGAAAAATGTTCCAGGTGTGTAAGCTAGTGCACATGTCAATGTCAGGACATGACCCCACGGCCAACATTCTTCACAGCGACGGTGCAGGAACTGCCAGTGGGAAAGTTTTCCTCTCAATTTGGTCCCTCAAAGTTCCCACGGTCATCGGAACGGGACGTATAAAGTAGCCCGACGTGCCCAGGCTCGTCCGCACCATCACCCACACAATATACAATGAGCGGAAGACCTGCTACTGGTACGTCGACAACACCACCACGTCGTCCGCATTAGACAGTATCGATTAGGGTACGCTGCATGGCAGAAGCTCCAGCAGACCTATGATGCCGAATATGCTAGGCTCGTCTTATCCGACCTCTTTGCTCAGGATCCCGATCGTTTTTCCAAATTCTCAAGGGAATATGCGGACTCCAGCGATCCGAGCACCACCTTCCTTCTTGACTACTCCAAAAATCTGATCACCCAATCGATCTTGGACTCTCTCCTATCTCTCGCCCGGGAGGCTCAGGTCGAGGCGTATCGCGACAAGATGTTCGCAGGAGAGCACATCAACACTTCCGAGGATCGTGCTGTCCTTCATGTCGCTCTACGCAACTTCAACGACTTCCAGATCCAAGAGGACGGCGTCGACGAAGTCGCGGGTGTCCTCGCCCACATCAAGGAGTTCTCCGAGGCGGTCCGAAGCGGAACTTGGAAAGGCTACACGGGGAAAACCATCAGCACTATCGTCAACATTGGCATCGGGGGTTCTGACCTGGGTCCTGTCATGGTGACCGAGGCACTTAAGCACTATGCGAAACGGGACCTTACCGCCCACTTCGTCTCCAACATCGATGGAACTCACCTCGCCGAGACCCTCAGACTTTGTGACCCAGAACGTACTCTGTTCATTATTGCTAGTAAAACATTTACTACCCAAGAGACCATCACAAACGCCGAGTCCGCTAGAGAATGGTTCTTGTCCTTTGCCAAGGACAAGGCCCACGTCGCGAAGCACTTTGTAGCTCTCTCTACGAACACCAAGGCCGTTCAGGCTTTCGGCATCGACACTGCGAACATGTTCCAATTCTGGGACTGGGTGGGTGGTCGCTACAGCCTGTGGAGCGCGATTGGTCTCTCGATCGCCCTATACATCGGTTATGACAGCTTTGAGTCCCTCCTGAAGGGTGCTCATGGTATGGACAAGCACTTCAGGGAGACCCCCTTGGAGAATAATCTTCCGGTCCTCCTCGCTGTTATCGGCATCTGGTACAACGACTTCTATGGCGCCCAGACTCACGCGCTCTTACCCTACGACCAGTATCTTAACAAGTTTGCGGACTACTTCCAGCAGGGAGACATGGAGTCCAATGGTAAATTCGTCACCAAAGGTGGCCAACGTGTCGACTATCAGACCGGTGTATGTTTGACTGCTCATTCCGTTACTACGTCACTGACCGATTGTGACACAGCCGATTATTTGGGGTGCGGCGGGTACCAACGGCCAGCACTCATTCTACCAACTCGTCCACCAGGGTACCAAGTTGATCCCCGCAGACTTCATTGCCCCAGCTACCTCCCACAACCCCATCGCCAACTCGAAGCACCACCGCATTCTTCTTTCCAACTTCTTTGCGCAGCCAGAAGCGTTGGCGTTTGGCAAGTCCGAAGAGCAAGTCCGTAAAGAACTCGGGAGTGGTGCGAGCGAGGCGCTCGTGAAGAGCAAGGTGTTTGAAGGAAACCGTCCGAGCAACAGTATCTTGTTCCCGCTTTTGACACCTAGGGCGCTCGGTGCGCTGATCGCGCTGTACGAACACAAAATCTTCACCCAAGGGGTCATCTGGAGCATCAACTCCTTTGGTACGGAAATTGCTACAACTGCAGGACTGTGCTGAATGCGTAAATCACAGATCAAATGGGTGTCGAGCTCGGAAAGGTACTTGCGAAGAACATTTTATCTCAGCTTGGCAGTCCCTCGGACGTAACCGGGCATGATAGTTCGGTGAGTACGATGGGGAATAACAGCCAAAAGGACTCGGATGCTCACTCATTCTCTTATAGACCACTGGCCTCATTCACTACTACCAGAAACACAGGAAAGAGTAAACGCGTTTTCAACGATCCGAGTGCAACAACCATTTTTTTTCTCATATCAGTGATTTCTCAATTCACCTAGACTTTAAAAGCGAGGAAACTGTAGACCATCAAGATGTTCAACTTGACCTGTCGTATGTAACTTTACGAATATCATTGTTTGAAGTTTTTTAGGGAGTATCACCATTTGACGCACGACAGTGATGTCAGTGGATCCAGAAGTCGTCTCCAAGACACCAACCATCAACGCCTTTGCGACGTGTGGCGTAAACTGGCATGATACACGTCAGACGAGGGTAGATTCATTCTTGAGTGGCAATAGGTCGCCCGTCTGAGGTCGAAGACGGTCGCGTCTCGGGAGTCGGGAGGCTTAGGATCGGAGCAAACGCACGGCATCCATTATGAGTATGTCTTTACATGAGAAATATTTGGGCAGAACGAAGACATGGGTGGGTGGCGCATCGGGTCATCGGTGTGACCTTTTTTTCTGAGTAAATCATTGGACTTGTGCGAGGAACAAGCATAGCCGCAGAACTAGTACATGTCTTATGCTCCCTTGTACGTGCCACCACGTCGCTCGTCCTGCCAGGTGGACCATGCCAACCGTGTCCCCACTACATCCTTATGCTCTCCATATCCCCATGTATCCTGACTGCGCCAACTGCATAGTACCAACCACGTACCCACGTACCTACATTACGCCCACGTCCCAACCACACACCCGCGTCCTCATCGTGTCATCCGTGTACACGTCCACCATTCCGTGCACCCTAGCATTGGGAGTTGCGGCATTCGCATCCATCGTTGTTCTAGTACCTGGGGATCGCAGCTCGTGCCTGACCCTCTCTGCCAGTCGGGGTCGGGAACGCTACGCGCTTTCGCCCACTCACTCCCTCACACCTCCACGATCGGTCGGTCCACTGTCCGCGCCGCATAACGGCATCACAGTCCAAAGAACTGCTGCCAGAGTCTCGACCGGTCCGATATGTCACTACCAAGTCTTAGGCCTGCATTCCACATGCATATATCGCTTGGGAACCCGCTCACACACTCACCGGCGGCTTCATCAACGTCGGGCTCTTCTGTCTGTACTAAACATGCGACTTTTGGTCACATCGTTGAATGCGAATATGGACCAAGTTGTGGAAGACTCACTGAGACAAGGAATTGCATGCGTCAAATGTGGAGATCCGTCCGACTAGAGTGGATTTGGACGCAGAGATTGCCGGTGAATACGACTCGGATGTTGGATACTATGGGTATGTCGTTGGGTTGGCGCATGGTCTCTCTTACGCTTATTCGTTACGAGTGGATTTTCCGAAGGTGTGTCAGGTGCTGATGCATCGCCGCCAGCTGCAAACCGTCCCCAATTTGCGATATTACCGCGAACTAAATCCAAGGGTGTTCATCTGGGTAGCGGCAAGACCTTTGGAGGACTTGTCAAGTATGTAGGACAGGCATACATCCATGCGGGAGTGGTTATCCGTCCCCGCAACCGCCATATTTCGTGAGCATTTCTTAGCATGTACTTGGCACAGAGGCCGAAGACTTGAGGAGTTTCTCGAAAGCTCTTGGAACCTACCAAGCCAAGAAATTCTCAGCCAAGTGAAAATTGTCGACTAGTATTTGGGTTTGCGAACCGCTGCTGCCAAGTTGGCATAGTAAGCAAATCCGCTAATCTCGGGATACTGGAGAATATTAAATCGTTCTCACTACTATCCTACAGGTTCCCTTTCCCTACAACTTCATGCGCTACTATTTCTTCGTTTTCTTCCTCGCCACAACTACTCTGGCGATCTCCCTGCTCAATTCTATCCCCGACGAGTCACGAACACCACATGTTACATTCCGCTCCCAGATTCAAACCGGTGCAAGTCTACGCTATGTCGCGAATTCGGGAATTTGCGAGACGACCCGGTGTCAACCAGTATTCCGGTTATATAGAGGTTGGAAAGAATATGTCTATGGTCAGTATATCATGCTGGGGCTGAGCCACATAGCCCTGATGTTGTGATGTAATTAGTGGTTCTGGTTCTTCGAGGCTCGTCATGCGCCCGAGATCGCGCCGTTCACCCTGTAGTGAGTGTCATAAAGAATCTGCAGAAACGCACCTGATTTCCGATGCGAAAGGCTCAGTGGTGGCCCAGGATGTTCTTCCATGAGTGATCTCTTCACAGGTAGGTAGTCATTCTTCCTTACGGAGTATCCAAAACGACAGTATTGTCATTTTTATCGCAGAGAATGGACCGTGCAAAGTGAACGGGGACGGAAAAACAACGTACCTTAATCCATACAGGTAAGAGTACCACCCTATCTCTATTGGAGGACATCTTAGCCGTTAAAGCAGCTGGAACAATGTAAGCCACGGTGCGTGGCGGCTTACATGCTAGTTTCAGGATAACCCATTTTCATGTTTTAGCGGTGTACATTGACGAACCGATTGGCGCCGGATTCTCTTACGGACTGGCGACGGTCAACAGCACAGAGACTGCTGCGCCGTTCGTGTGGAATGCACTGCAGGTACTTTTCGAGAGTCAGGTGTTCTCAAAGTATGCGAGTCGCGAGTAGGTGTCACGCGTGCCGCCTGGATGCTATTTTTATGAACATGGCTAGATTTGTATTTGCGACAAAGAGGTATGGTGGCCACTACGCGCCGAGCTTCGTGACACACTTTCACAAACAGAATACCAAGATCATCAGAGGTGACATCGAAGGTGAATGTATCATTGTCAGTGCAGTTATGATCAACGAGTAAGTCCCTCGAATGGCCGTACGCTCAAATCCTCTATTGATCTTAATGCAGCGGTTGGATCGATCCCTTGATACAGTGGCAATCATTCTATGACTTTGCCAAGAATGCGCCGGGATATGGCCAGCTTCAGCCGGATGATGTGTTGAAGAATATTTCCGATGCGCTGTATGGGCCCAATGGGTGTGTCGAACAACAGAAGAACTGCTATGCTGCCGGAAAATCTCCTGAATCGGACGAGATCTGTAATCAAGCATTTATCTATTGTGTGCGTTAGATGGTTGTGCGTTCGATACTTGTCCACTCACCAGCATGTCGGGTTTGTCAATCTGACAGCTCACCTACGTCCTCAGTCCTGCAGTTCAAGGCCGAGATGCTTATGATCTACGCCCTAACTCCCCCGAACCAGATGGAAACTTCTTGAATTACTTGAGCATTCCAGAGGTTTTGAGGAGGATTGGCGCTGAAATCAACTATCCAGACAGCGACTGCAACTCTACAGCGTATAATCAATTTCAAGTTACTGGTGATGTATGTCGTCCATAGCTGCGACAGACTGCAATGGTATTTGATCTCATACATCGATATCATATAGCTTACACGGACGATGCTTCCTCAGCTTTCCAAGCTGGCGGACACGGGGCTCAATATACTTGTCTGGGTATGCGATTCCGACAAACACCATTGACTTGTCACTGAAATTCTGTTTCGTGCTAGGTTGGCGGGGTCGATATCATGTGCGTAAACACAGCCATTATTATTTGATGTTCTTCTGATGTCATAAACCACACCGCAGCTGCAATTGGCTTGGAGTAGGTTATACGATCCACTCTCGTATGTTATCATTGAATGCCCTGCAGAATTACGCCCTCGTGCTTGCCATGGACTGGTACGGTAAAGAGACTCTCCGCAACACACCTCTCAGGAATATTACACTACACGGAACAACTATCGCTGCCGTTGTGAACGTGGACAACTTTTCCTATGCGTATGTGCATCTTATTCGTCGCCGCTATTCCTCCTGCTGAGCCGTCAGCGCAAAATAGGACGGTCTATAATGCTGGCCATTCGGTGGTATGTCGAACCCGACACTCAATACAAACATTGGCTTTACTGAATGACGTCTCTTTGCTGGCAGGCTTTGACCCAACCTGAGGCGGTTCTGGAGATTTTCAAGCAGGTAGTTAACAAGGAGCCTCTTCACTCGGTGTAAATTCGTAGTTGTGTTTGCGGATACCCACGTAAACGTACCGAAAGTACTAGTGAATGCCAATGAAACACACAAAACATACTTGCAGCCTTTACTTACAGCGAGGCAACAAAACCTGGCGTCGACTTCTCAGTAGGATCAGGAGAGAAAATGAATTGCCATATGTATCCAGCATATCTAATTCATCCGCGTTATGATCGAGCTTGTCAATATATTCGCGATGGGCAACCTCGGTATAAGCGGCATGCGAGGCCAGGAACTGCTGCAAAAGGTAGGGGAAGAAGACATGGGAGTCTCGTGACGCGAGCGTGGTTTGTACACAGCAGCAGTTCGCAACGTCCTAGGCTGTTGAGGTACTTGGTTTTTGACTGCAACACCCACTGGCATCATCCTTTCAGGCCGCACTTCCCGGGGTGCCATTGTCATGATAATGCACTTCGCAGCCAGTCTTCATAGCCGAAATGCTGCAGACTGCCGTAGCCGAAGCAGCGTGCCAGAGGTCCCCATAAACAAAATGAGCCTCGCAGGGGGCATCTCGAATAAGAGCCTCAAAGGAAATGAGTTGCATGAATACGTCCTGTGAGGAGAAAGGTGCCCGGGGAATCCAATAGCTGAGAATCCGTCCATACATGCATCAGTGATGACCTAGTTTATGACGTGTGCAAGGCAAACGTTAGCCGGTTGCGAACCTGAACGCAGTATGAGGAACAAGGTCGCAATGCATTGCTGGCACATCCATGAAGCCCTCTGGAGTTGAAAACATGAAATTATTTTTCCTGTCACTCCCACGAAATATGCATGGCAAACAACTCCCAAGCCGAACATCATGATAACATGGCTTACCTTCAAAGTTCCTAGAAGTAGAGATGGTCCAGCGATGTGATGAAGAAGCAAGCCGTTCATACACGGAGCCGACCATAGAGCTATAGGGCTTAGTTGTCCGGTAGGCTATGGTGCCAGTTTTGCCGGTTATCACACGCCTTCTGTTAAAGTTGCATCCGTCCGCGGTTACAAATCTGCAGTGTATCAACTACATATCATATGCTTCTCCGTTAAAGAAAGAAGGAAAGAGAGACAGTGAGACAGGCTTACGAGGGAAGGAATGTCAGATGCATGATTGAAGTAGGCTATGTGGGCGGGTCAGTTCGGCGCCGGGGCAGCCGAGCGCGAACCAACAGGAGGCGAGTGAACACGAGTAGGCCCACAGTGTGACAGTGGTGGGTGGGGAATATCCACAGACAGGATTGTAAGGCGAGAGAGAAGGAAATACTAACACTAATTCCGCAGCTGCCAACACTAAACCTCGAACCTCCACTACTGGCATGTGATATTTGCGGGGCCGGAACCAAAATTTGGCCATCAAGCAATACTTAGCCAGGTCCATCATGGCACGGCTTCGCATCAGCATCATTTAGTACAAACCAGTCCGGCTGGGTACGTGCATTGGCTATAAAACCTTGACTCCCGTCTCTCGGTTTCCGTAGCTCGAAGGAGCGCTGGGATCTACAAGACCTACACCGACATTCAAAACTCAGTAATAATGACAGGAGAAGAGCAGTACGATGCTATCGTCGTCGGAGCAGGGTTTAGTGGCATCTACCAGCTTATCCAGTTTCGCCAACTAGGGTTGCGCTGCGCCGTCATCGAGGCAGCCTCGGATTTCGGAGGCGTATGGCATTGGAACACGTACCCCGGTGCTCGTGTGGACAGTCCTATCCCTGTCTACGAGTTGGCATTACCCGAACTATGGAAAGACTGGACGTGGACGGAAAAGTTTCCGGGTCAGAAAGAGCTGAAAGCGTATGTGTCAATCGTGAACTGCATCTCAACCTTAATTTGATTTCCCGTATTAGATACTTTGCGTACACGGCGGAGAAGCTGAATCTGCGCACGCACTGTCGGTTTGATACGGTGGTGAAGCAAGCCCATTGGGACGATCAGTTTCATCTTTGGCATGTCACTGCCGAAGGCAAGGAGGGACAGTATAAAGCCTCGGCACGCTATTTCATCCTCTGCACGGTGAGGTCGTCAATTAAGCATTATTGCTTATTATGCGTAATCGCTGATGGGTTTAACTAGGGCTTCGCGTCGAAGCCCTACGTGCCCGACATCAAAGGACGGGAGACGTTCAAGGGACCATGTTGCCACACGAGCCGATGGCCAAAAGAAGGCATCGACATGACCGGAAAGCGAGTCGGTGTCATTGGCACCGGTGCGAGCGGTATTCAAGTAATTCAAGAGATCGGACCACAGGCAGGTCACATCCAGATTCGTACCACTGGAACGCCTTGACATACATGACGGCGCAGGTTTCCCATCTGACTGTCTTTCAGCGGACTCCGAATCTTGCATTGCCGATGGAACAATGCAGCATGAGCAAGCAAGTGCAAGATCATTTCAAGCCCGTGTACGAGGAGATATTCAAAAAGCTGGAGACAACGAACACTGGACAATTCGGGGCGAGGATTCCGCTGCCGATGATGACCGTCAGCGAAGAAGAACGCGAAGCGACATTCGAAAAGCTGTGGTCCTTGGGCGGGTTTACTTTCCTGAGTAAGTTCCCGTAAAGAGTATCGATTTCTTTTCTCAGTCGGCGACTTTGTAGACAGCAATTACGCAGACCTCCTGTTCAACGAGGCCAGTAACAGCGTCGCTTATGCGTTCTGGAAGAAGAAAGTCAGCAAGCGGATCGACAATCCCGCAAAGCGTGCATTGCTGGCACCAGAGGTGCCCCCGCACCCTATGGTAACTAAACGTCACTCCCTTGAGCAAACCTTTTACGAAGTATTCAACCAAGACAATGTCGATCTCGTCGATCTCAATACGACACCCATTCTGGAGATAAACGTAAATGGACTCAAGACAACCGACAAACAGTACGAATTTGACGTGATCGTCTTCGCGACAGGTATGTTTGTGGCTTTTCTGCGGCCCGGATGGAAGTCGAAATGGAGCAGGGTTCGATAGCTACGTTGGTGGATTTAACCAGATCGATCTACGCGGCTTGAATGGCGAAACCATCCAAGACCACTGGAAGGACGGCGTGACGACCTAGTAAGTGTGACGTATCTCCCATCTGTACCTGAATTCTGAATGCCGCGTCGGCAGTCTCGGCATGACGATTGACAACTTCCCGAACCTCTTCTTCACGTATGGTCCACAAGGACCGACCGCATTCTGCAGCGGACTAACGTGTCTGCAAGTGCAAGGGAGATGGGTAACCAAAGCGATTACATACCTCCGCGAGTACAACATCACCAAGTTTATGCCGACGACCTATGCCGCGTTGACGTTCAAGAAGCACATTACGGATATCTACAACGCTTCATTGATTCCCCTGGCCAACAGCTGGTATAACGGTGCGAATATACCGGGCAAGAAAAGGGAGACATACAACTACTTCGGAGGACTCGTCAGATATACGCAGGAGATCAAGCAAGAGGCGGAGCAGGGATACCCGAGATTCATTCGGGAGATGCTGAAGCAGGGATGAAGTCATGTAGGATGAAACAAACTTGTGCGGTCTCGTAGTAGCCTTATTCGGAAATGTATACAAATACATAGACGACGTGTTGAACCTCGCCATGATGATATGCCGAAGAGTGGAGCATCAAACTTTCAAGTTCAATCACGGTCGTTTAACCGTGTCCACACGACGCAAACTGTGACCAGGCTTCCATGCAATTAAACTTTTCACTAGTGACTATAGAACAGGCCTGTCATTTGGTTCATTCGTGATCCTCATACATACTGACCTTGTTTCAGTCACGCATCCCGGAGAGTCTGTGGACGGGACAGCATAGCAGCACTAGAGCACTGCCACCGAGTAGTAGTAGTCTTACATAATCCTATTATGATCTCCTAGCTTGTTCCTCGCTCATTTGGTCTGGCGCCGTTCTACGTCCAAGTTTTGGTGGCGATTTCAAGCCTGCGCACGAATTTTTCCATCTGGACGTAGCATTGAAACCGTGAGTTGTCAAATTGTTGAATCGGCATCTTTCATGATCAAACGACAGGACCGACATCATGAGCCAACCATTGCCAACACCGCCCGAACAGCAGCCAACGCCTCAGCCCGAACAGAACGCCCAACAACCATCATCTCCCGTCCAATCGCAATTCCAAGCACAAACTCATACTCAAACTCAACTGCCAACGCCACCTTCCACGGCCACCACGACGACTGAAAACAATGTCTCGCTCGCCCACGTCATCATGCTCATCACGACTGCCACATCGCTACCGCAGCTCAACCAGCAACTCAAGAATTTCGCGTCCAAAGAGGTGCGGGATGTGATCCTCGCGAGTCTGTTGCCGGATGGACAGGATCCGTTGAGCGTGTTGAATGTCCAAGCCAATACGCTCGGGATATTGCACATTCTGTGCGTGTCTGAGCTTGGTTTGTGATTTGATATTGATGCATGGAGTGGCAGGATAGCACGGATCCATACGGCGGGCGCGCCAGTCGTTCCGCTGGAATACGTGGTTGAATTCTGTCGGAATTTTGTCCCAGAACAGGCGCGGTATGTGCCAGAAAGGGGTGAGGGCGGATATTCAGTGTCTGATTCGGTGTATTCATGTCGTTTCTAGTCACACTTCTTGCAAGTGGGATACCGCTGCTTGCGGAAGCAGTGGGAAATGTGAGCCCCTCCAACTCAGGAAAACGCGACTTGCTGATCTCGAGATGTGGACAGCTTACACTTGCCGTTGAACCCCTATTTCATCTGTTAACTAGATACGCGCCGTCCCCCTCGCATTTGACGACCATTCATCCCATCTTCCTCAAGGTGAGTGTCGTAATTTCCCTGAACTCCTATTTTAACTGAATCTTGTAGACATGTGTATCAACCAGACATTTTGCTGCTGCACTCCCCATTCTTGCACACCCAATCACAACGATAGACACTTCCGTTTCAGACCTGCATTACAATGACAACTTGGTGTACCATTACGCAGGTGGCATGGCCTACGCTGCACTCAAGCGCTGGCCTGAAGCCCAAGAATATTTCGAGATTTGCGCATGTAGTCCCGGTTCTGCCGCTGCCGCCATCCAAATGGAAGCACTCAAAAAGCTCGTCATCGTACAGCTCATTCACGAGGGCAAGGTGAGCAGCCTTTGGTTCGAGTGCATATGTGCTCAGATGGTCGTGATAGACGAAGCCACCACCTAAGTATATTCACCCGGTGTTGCCCCGGCTACTCAAGGGTTCACCTTACTCAGCTTTCGTGAATGCGTATCCGGATCAAAGGGCAGAGCTGCGTGCGATCATCGAGGGCGAAGCTGTTTTCGATACTGTGCGTATACTTGTTGCTGCCATGAAGGTGCGCGTGGCTGACTCGGATGGGACAGGAAAAAACGCTGGGATTGGTATTGCTAGCACTAGAACGCGCGCCGAGGTGGTCCATCAAGAAGCTGACGTCAACTTATCTTACATTACACCTCTCCGACATTGCACGTGCAGTTGGAATTGAAAACGTCGACGATGTGCGCGTATTGATTCTCGATATGGTGGGCGTTGTGTTTTTAGCCTTGTTTTTTTTTTCGTCCTGTTTGATGTGTGACTGGTGCCAGATTGCATCATCCG
Source organism: Pulveroboletus aff. annulatus (assembly GCA_038094595.1). NCBI lineage: Eukaryota > Fungi > Basidiomycota > Agaricomycetes > Boletales > Boletaceae > Pulveroboletus > Pulveroboletus aff. annulatus. Next base: position 16,607 of record JBBPTX010000248.1, read on the forward strand.
AGATATCCGCGCAGGTATCTCCAGACGGGACAGTTTCCTTCTCTGACCCGCCGGTCATGTTCAAAAAGACCGATGTAGACAGGGTGCTTGTGCATGCGCAAGAACAGGCAGCGTTGTTGGCGAGTCTGGAGAAGGAGATGGCGAGGAGCAAGGAGTTTTTGGCAAAGGTGTGTATTGGCATACATGGCAATGAGTGCATGTACTGATCCGCCCTGCGCATAGGCTGTCAAGGGCAAGGACGACGCATCTTGGGGTACCGTGGACGACGAGGCTGCGGATCGATTGGCTGCGGGACTCTGGGGTGAAGACATCGCCTTTCCCTAGTGCATGTGTCACGATTTCTTGCAATTCAACTAACCTGGCCAGAATAGCGGGCGATTAGTAATAAAGAAATAAATCAAAGAGATTATGTTCTTGTCCGATCACACTACTGACGATGTGTCTAGAACAGAACTCCCTGCAATACCGGCACTCGATCTTCTGTCCTCCTCGGCCACATTCATCTCCATCGTCAAACAATCGACCGCGCAGCATGGTGAGTGAAATATCTGTACATTTTTACTCGTCATTGTGACATCCCCTCTCAAGGTTCATAGTAGTTCGTAATCTTTCATCCTGCCACGGTGATACCACAACGCAGGAGTATGCGGACCATCCGACTTGGCGCCGTCGTATGGACACCCATGTCACCTCTCGAACGTCATCATCCGAATCAATCCCACTGTTCAGTTCTCATTCTGCGATCACGCACGCGCCTTCATCCCTGGGGTCCGACAACTCAAAGCAAGGCCACGGAAACCGCCGAGCTGGATGTCGGCTTATAGACATCCTTGTCATCTTTTTGCCACAGTCGTCACTCCACTTACGTTGTTACCGCACAAATCCACTGGCATGCGTCTTCACGGCCCGGCAGCTCAAGGCAGAAGCTCCGAGCCTGGCGCCAACCTATGAGTACAAACATTCTGACGTCATCATCAGCTCCATCTCACTCCTCGAGTATCCCAACCCGGAGCCCACGTATGTGTCAGGTGATCTCCGTTCAGGCCACCATCAGTGCCTCCGAATCATTCAATCTTTTACCACAGGGGGCACCGGAGGACTTTGATTCTTGGCGCTCCGTAAGTCAGTTCCCAAGGGCCTCTGGCTACATTCGGATGCTCCTATGAGATCCTAACGAGGCGCCTGCCACATTCAAATTCTTTTCATGCTGTCCCTCGCCAATCAAAGTCGCCACATCCATGCATGCATGAGACTTTGATGGAACGCACATCTTGTTCGGAAGTTCAACGTCTGGTGGTCTCGCACGTATGGCACATGAAGCATAAGCATAAGAATTCTGGATTCCAAGATGAGTGGCTCGAGGCTGAAGTTCATAACTGGAAGACGGGGTGGATTTCGTCACCCTACTTTGTCGCGATTGCGTCGCACCATCCCATCGCGTGTCGTCGTAATTTCAATGACACCTGATGTCTATCGACAAGATCACCTCTCTGCATAACAGATGCGTCGTTGGCATGACCACCTCGTTGTAGTTTTGTTATGCAAGTTCCAGTTACTAATCTGTGGTTACCCCTCCCCTAGATCTCACCTTAGATATACTGCCCAAAGGCAGTTGAGCTTAATCCTTAGTGGTGCGATGACCACAGGCTGCGCCCAGGGCGAGGCTCAAGTTGTATTCTTGCCACGCCTCCTCTGGACGGCAAATGTCAACAATATCAACGACGAACATCTCGTACAAAAGGTCACATGGAAAGTCCCTGGATACCAGCTGGCTCTCTGGGAAGCGTTGAATCTGCTTCTCGCGTTCAGGAGCGGTTCTATACTGAATTTGAGTACGTCGTCTCTAAAACGTGCCACCATGACCTAATACCCATGCCCAATGTCAGTCACAACTGCGCCCGTTTGCAGCAGTTGCACTAGCACAGAGCGATCTTGTCGTACAAATCATGCCCCGATCCCTGAGTGCGAGATGTTTCCTCTACTTCAAATCAAGCAAGGGGAACACAATCTCTGTAGGAGTCGCCGACATATTGGTTATATATGACGAGGCATGTGTACGAGAGGTAAAGAAACATTGGCAGCACTAGCAGTCTACGGGAAACACAAGGCTCTCTTCTTCTTCTGGTTACTTCATTGCACAGTTTGTCCTTTTATCTGTATTCTCGTCACGGTATGTACGCAATGTGTCGATAAGTATTGTTAATCGGGCTTATGAGCGATGGTACCGTCAACCACAGTAGCGTGATCACGCTGCTTGGAAGAAGGCTGACCTCTTTGACTCATCACGGTGTTTGGTTCAAATCTGATCAGAGTTTGCTTCGTCTTCGATGTTAGTGGCTGAATGATTTACTTGCTGCCAGTAATGCAAATATCCGCGCTGGTGTGCGTAGGCTATCGTCTCCAACTTGAACTACTAGTACTCATACAGCGACTCGACCCGGGAGTGGACCGGATTTTGTTCACATTGCGATGTCATAGATCTGCTCAATTGACTGCACCAGCGACCTTCTAAAGTTACTAGTACTGGCACGTCCCTTCAACCGTGACCCGTCTCCGTCTCCATCTCCATCTCCGTCTCCATCTCCGTCTCCGTCTCCGCTTCCGCGTCTGCCTCCGCCTCCACCGTAGCATCGATGCTGCTTCTCCTACTATGTATCCGCTATACACGCGTCGTATTCCTCCTAGCGTCTCACACCCGCCATGTTGCCATCAACGCTAACTAGTAGCTCATTCAAGTCGTTGAGTTTATATTAATTATTACCAACTCGTTCCACTTTCAAATCCCATCACCGCTGTAACACCCCGGGACTTGCCATGCATCCACTCTGGCCTTACGTTTTCGGTGAGATTCCATCCCGCTAGATGCGTCGAGTTTGGTTCCAGTATATTCCTTTGCTTAACTACACTACTTCCCTGACACGTCCTTCCGCGGGTTCCAGGTATCGCCGAGGATTTCCCAGTGTCTGCTTACATTCTTGCAGCACGAACGCAGGTGTCCGGCATCCTGCCCGTCGTTGATTCCCCCTTTGAATGACTTTGTCTATCGTGAGTCATCACAGGTTGTCGGCCGTCTGATGGCAACAGGATTTGATGATAGATCAGTACAGCAAGAATGGGGTCGAATTCTGCTTCAGAAGCCAAGATTCATGTAGCGAACCTTGATCCGTCCATGCAGGGACTTGCTGTACTAGTTCCTCCACGCCAACGTGCTGGTCTCCACGCGGCCTCTATATTCGTTGGGGTTAGGGTATTCAAAATGAGGCTGTATGGCTGTGTTTCCACCTTCGAACAACCTGACTACATGTGTTTTATTCAACATTCCTCAAAGAATGCCACCGTCATCTCAGTTGCTGTGAACATTGCAAGTACTCCGCTAGGTATTTTAAGGCGCTTTGCGTAAGTCACTCTGACATCTCATTTTCCCCCATTTACGATGAACTGTGAAGCTAGTACCAAAAGGCAACGATCACAATCCCCCAACTCAAGTCCGTCCAGCTTCCCCACTGTAAGCTTGGACCATTCCCTGCTTTCACATTCCCCTCATCTGTATCACCCTTATGACAGCACGACATATCTGGTCATCACTCCGAACATGCATGGAGGGAGCAAGGGAATAAGGAAACGTCGCAGGTGCAGCATGAATGCTGTGAGGCGCACGCGGACGAAAACGAAGAAATTGTCATTAAAAGTACGAAAACTGTGTCTTGCATGATTGGAAAGATTGCTGACAACAACGTAGGCGTTCGGGGAACCGATCTCGCCCGTGGCCTTAGACGGATCCCCGCTGGGTTTTATGTTATAGTCTGTCACGGCAATCTCGAATGGAGGACCGAAAACAAGCCTGTCTCAGTGAATAATGACGTCCTCGAATGGCGTGGGCCGATCCCCATGTGAGCTCTTCCTTTCCCCCAAGTGTGTTGTGTTAATAGGATCTGTAGACCATCTGACCCTACTGCCCATGTTTCGGTTGCGATCCATGCGTCCTTTGAATTCCAGCCGATGTTGGGAAATGGCGAGCAGTTGCAAAGGATGACGATACCTGTGAACGAATTACTTGATCGTAGTGTGAAAAACCTTCGTGAGTGAGACACATCTCGACGTGCTGGTTAAGCGCTGACACCATAATAGCATTTCTTTTCGCCCCGAAGGACGAGGATGTCGTATCCCCATGTTCGTCTTTGTTGGTAACTGTTCAGTGGCGGAAACGTGGTAGCATTGACGCCGGCACGTCAACGGATGTTCTTGAGCCTCATCGTGTAAGTATGCAATCTGTTCACGAGTTACGGCCGCCCTCGCTAATCAGTGACAGCCATCTGCGGGATCCAGTTGTCAGCTGGAAGACGCAACGGACAATGGCCACAGCGCTCTCTCACTCTACAGAAGGAGGGGGACCAGACAGGATCTCCAGCGCGCTATCGAAAAGTTTGAGCATGCGCTTGACATTTGCCCATCAGACCACCCCTGCCGTGCTGCCGCTCAGTCTAACATGGCGATGGCAACATTAGTCGGTTGTTGGGTAAATCCCAGTGCTTCCCTCGACGTCCCACTCATGTTGTGTCGCTATGCGCTTGCTGCGCGTCCAGTTGGTCATCTCGATCGGCCTTCGACGTTGATTCAGCTAGCCACGGTACACTTGGCGCAGCTTCAACAGCGAGGAGATCACGACATAGCGGAAGTTGGAGCACTCCTCCACGAAGTGATAGCATTGTGTTCGGCTGAGAGCCACGAGCGCCGAGCCGCGAAGTTAATGCTACAGCAGGCAGAGGTCCGCGCACGTGGCCAACCGACACTGGAGCAGGATCTCATTCAGGCCTCTCAAGTAACAGACATGGACCCATTAGACTTCGCCACTGCACTCTTGCGCCGCTTTGAGCGGTTCGGTGATTTACCCAGCCTGCAACAAGCGATTACAGTTCTCGAGGCATCTGTCGGGTCTATCTCACCTTGGAGTCACCGGTACCTTGTTCAGATAAATCATCTTGGCGTCGCGTTGATATACAGGTTCAACCGCCTTGGAGAGCTTAATGACCTGGAGAAAGGTATCTCGAGGCTTCGGGATGCTGTTCACCTCACCCCGGATGGACACCTCAACAAACCAGCAGGTTTGAACAACCTTGGCAAATCCCTCAGATCTCGTTTCAGACGCCTTGGAGAGTTGGGTGATCTGGAGGAAGCTATTTCGAGGCTTCGAGATGCTGTCCGCCTTACTCCAGATGGACACCCTCTCAGATGCATGTGTCTGGACAACCTCGGCTGTTCTTTCCGCGCTCGTTTCGAGTACCTCGGGGCACTGAGTGACCTCAATGCAGCCGTTTCAATGCAACGGGACGCTGTTTACCTTACCGCTGATGGGTACCCTAGCAAGCCGGAGTTTCTGAGCAACCTCGGCGAGTCCCTTGAAATTCGCTTCTTGCACCTCGGAGAGCTGGGTGACCTTGAAGAAGCTATTTCGAGGCAACGTGATGCTGTTCGCCTTGCCCCAGACGGACACCTTAACAAGTCGGGGTATCTGAATGACCTCGGCAACTCCTTGGCCACTCGTTTCGAGCATCTCGGAGAGTCGGGCGACCTCGAGGAAGCCATTTCGAGGCATTGGGATGCTGTTCGTCTTACTCCGGATGGAGATTCTGAGAAACCAGGGTTTTTGAATAACCTTGGTGGCTCCTTCTCTGCTCGTTTCGGACACCTTGGAGACCTGAGCGACCTCGAGGAAGCCATTTCGAGGGAACTGGATGCCGTTCGCCTTGCCCCGGATAGTAACCCTCGCAAGTGTGTCTATCTGAATAACCTTGGTGCCTCCTTCGCCACTCGTTTCGAACACCTTGGAGACCTTAGTGACGTCGAGGAAGCCATTTCGAGGCAACGGGATGCTGTTCGCCTCACCCCGGGTGGACACCCCGACAAGCCCAGGCATTTGAATAATCTCAGCTGCTCTTTTGCCACTCGTTTCGAGTGCCTTGGAGAGCTGAGTGATCTTGAGGAAGCCATCTCGAGGCAACGGGATGCTGTTTGCCTTGCCCCAGATGGCTACCCAGATAAACCTCTTTATATGAACAACCTGGGCAACTTCTTCAAAGATCGTTTCGAGTGCCTCGGAGGGCTAAGTGACCTCGAGGAGGCCATCTCAAGGCAACAGGATGCTGTCCGTCTCACCATGGATGGACACCCTGACAAGCCGGGGTATCTGAACAACCTCAGCATCTCCTTCTTCACTCGTTTCCGGTGCCTTGGGGACCTGGGCGATATCGAGAATGCCATTTCGATACAACGAGATGCTGTTCGCCTTACCCCAGATAGACAGCCAGATAGACCCAGGTACCTGGGCAACCTTGGCAACTCCTTGTTGAGTCGTTTTGAGTACCTCGGAGAGCTTAATGACCTCGAAGAAGCCATTGCGAGGCAAAAGGACGCTGTTCGCCTTACCACGGATGGACATCCCCAGAAGCCAGCACGTTTGAACAACCTCGGCGACTGCTTCTCCATTCGTTTCCGCCACTTCGGAGAGTTGAGTGACCTTCAGCAAGTACTTCTACTATCTGCCAGAGCTGCCTGTATCTCTGGGGGTCCTGTTGCCGTTCAGTTTCTTGCCTCGCAACATTGGATACTCTCTGCTCGTCGTCTGCACCACCACTCCCTTCTTCACGCATACTCGGTGGCCATTTCCCTCCTTCCTCAATTGGCATGGAGCGGTTTCTCTCTTTCCCGCCGTTTCCGAGAGCTTATCCAGGGTGATGGTATTGTCCGTCAAGCGGCAGCAGCGGCCTTGGATGCAGGGCAGCCAGAAACGGCTGTTGAATGGCTCGAGCAAGGTCGTTCGATTGTGTGGGGGGGACTGTTCCAGCTCCGTAACTCCTATGATGAGTTGGCATCTGTCCATTCTGATCATGCACGCCGACTTCGGGGATTGTCCGCGGTATTGGAACACACTAGTATCGCAAGCGAAAAACTCTCCTTGCCGTCAGAACAGACTGCAAGTGCAGAACGTCGCCAGTCTCTGCAACAGGAAAATGAGAGACATCGTAAGCTAGCAATCGAACGGGACAAGCTGCTTCAAGAAATACGTCAGTTGCCTGGTTTCGAGCGTTTTCTCCTCCACAAGGAGTTCTCTCGGCTCCGTGCGTCTGCGCATTCTGGACCTGTAGTCTTTCTCAATGCTACAGAGACCCGCTGCGATGCATTGATCGTGTTGGCCGAGGTGGATCGGGTTATCCATGTACCGCTCCCCAATTTCACTCTGCAGCGGTCTACAGAACTTCAAACTGACTTGGATAAGTTTGTCCGTCAAGTTCGTGGCGAATCCTGTGATGGTTCGGACACCGGCAGGTACTTGAATCCTGTATCACGGGATGTCGGCATGTGGAAAGTCTTGTCCCCCTTGTGGAAGTGTGTCGTCAAACCAGTTCTGGATGCCCTAGCTCTTTCTGTATGTGACGCTCCTTGGCTCTGGCTTGATTTTGACCTCCGTAAACAGATCCCTGCCAGTGGGGAGTTCCTACCGCGCATCTTTTGGTGTCCTACTGGGCCATTCACGTTCCTCCCTATTCATGCGGCTGGCATTTACGATACTAGCAACTGGTTTTCACAACCCGGCCACAAAGTCTTCGATTTTGTCGTCTCGTCATACACCCCCACTCTCAGCATTCTCGCTTCATCCCATTCCGAAACTCCAACTAGCAGTGATCTTCGTCTTCTGGCTGTCCGTCAGCCAGACTCGGATGGCCTGCCGAAACTGCCGGGTACAGGCCGCGAGTTGGAACACATCAATGCGATGATCGAGAACTTCCCATCGGCCCGGGTAACGCTCAAAACGTCTTCTGACGGCAAAGTTGAGGAGGTGCTTTCCCTCATGAAAGAAACAGACTGGGTCCATTTCGCCTGTCACGGAGTCCAGGATTCCATGAACCCGACCAACAGTGGACTTTGCCTCGCCAATATGCGCCGACTGAGAATATCAGACATCATCGCGCTATCACGGCCGCGTGGTGGGCTCGCATTTCTCTCTGCATGCCAGACAGCAAAGGGTGACGAAGATCTCTCCGATGAGGCTATCCACATCGCGGCGGGGATGTTATTTGCTGGGTATGGAGGAGTGATTGGTACGATGTGGTCGATCAGCGATTCGCTCGCACCCGAATTAGCAAAGGACATTTACAAGCGGCTGTTCCGGAATGGCACGAGACCGGATTATCGGGACGCTGCAAGAGCGCTGCACGATGCGGTCGCACGAGTTCGTCAGGACAAGAATGTATCGTTCAAAAATTGGCTTCCATTCATCCATGTGGGTCTTTGAGTGTTCCATCAGTATGTATAGACCCACTCCTTACGTTTCCACGACTCGGAGCATCAACGGGCCATGTAAACTTGTGTAATGTCGTGTACTAGATCTCTGCTCCTTCTGTTGTTATTCCCCTCCCTGAGACATTGTAGCTACCAGTTTTCTGCGGGCTTAGATTACTGTAACTACGGAGTCTGCTCGCATGTTAGTGGGAATATTTGCTGTCTTATAGATCCCATAAAGACACGAGCTGTGGTAAGATCAATCACGTTCCTGCCCTGCTTCCTTCACCTGTGCTCACCATAAGCAAAGGAAACAGAGAATATGGGTATGGTCCATCTTTACAGACATCGAATCCGAGACGAAAAATCGATTACCTTGCAACACTCATCCGAGGCACCGTAACTATCGTTGAAATTTAAAGATACAATATGGTAAAACGAGGGCAAAGGAAGGAGAAGCAAACAGACATCAAGAGAGCTTTAAAGAGCGTAAGGAATTCGTCGCGTCTGCGCGCCGCCGCCGCAGTCTCGATAGGTTCTCGGTTACTTTCCTATTTCAAGAGAAAAGAGCCACTCGGCTCAATCCATCATCGATCCTTACCATATACTCATCATTGTCGTTGCCGTAGTACGCATATTCTTAATCGTAGTTGCCCCGTCACTCGCTCATAGAACGCAAAGTCATTCCTTTCACGACGACATCGTCGTCACTCGCCACACAACCACTACTTTACTCATCCGGTTTGTCCCGATCCCCTTGGAACTCGTACACGGTCTGGTAACTTTTATTTGCATCAATTGGAGAACGCGGATTCTGTATGATCACGTCGCTCGGCGCACTTTGAAGGCACAATATTAATCGTTATTGAATTTGCAAACACTTCCACTCCATACTCACTCTTGGCTAAAATTCGTCCACAATATCAGGATCCATGATATCAGGATCTGCGACCCCAAATTCACTTCCCCGACCGTCCCAGACCGGCAACCTCAGCGTGTTGGTCATCAGACTAGTTTTCATCCATCCCCTCACTTTACTTCGGCCCGCTTCCTGTAACGCATGCTCCTCCTCCTCCAACCGTTTCTCTTGTCTTTCAGCCACCTCTTCTGGAGTAGTTCCGCTCAGATACATCAAAATCCTGTTCATCTTGTCCATTGCGTCAGACAGTTCATTCCCCCTCTCCGACACATGCATCCACTTGGTTTTTTTCGCAGGGGGATGGAAGCTTTTATCGGACTTGGGTCCAGCATCAGCGTCATCGCCACTGTCACCACCATCGTCCGAAGGGGGATGGTAGGTAGGATCAGGTTCGCTTCCAGCGTCAAAGTCAGTGTCACTGCTGCCGTCACCTGCTTGATCGTCGGGTTGTGGTGGCAGAACTAGTAGAGTAGGTTTCCAATGCTGGATACCGTAGTCATTCACCACGTCTTCAGGTGCTGGGCTCGACCACCATTTGCAAGCGGCGACACCGTACACGAAATCGAGGATTATGGCTGGCGGGAGGCGTTGCGCACCTGTTGTCCCTTGGAATAACGCATCCACGTTCAGTCCTGTGTAAAACGCGGTAGAAGGGCGCGGCGAGTATCCGCTGGCCATCCTATCCAATAGGCCCTGTGCTTCTGCTGCATCGTAATCATCGGGTTCGTTCAACCGGTGCAGTGTGATGGCGTCTGTGCCAGCAGGAACTCGTGCGAGTCTCGGTATGTCAGTGGAATCCATTGCAAAATTAGGCGTCTATACCCGATGCTTATTAAAACTGTCAAATATGAAACGACGAAATTCCAAACCTTCAAGAAAGCAACTTGTCCGTCAGCAAGTTTGCTATGCACGCCCTTGTACAGCAATATTGCATTCTCGACATCGTCGATATCCGAAATAGAGGTTGTCTCGGCAGAGGGATGACAGCGAGACCGATTTTGTATAACAGCCACGATGTACTGGAATACAACGTCAGAAGAATCGCGTCAAATGACTATCGATGTTACCTCAGATCCTTTGCACCTGGGGATTAGGTGCGCTGCGTCACAATCTCGTACTCGCTGCGCTGTGACAACGCAACATTCTCCATCCCGTCGCCTGACTTTCACTCTGACATCGCTCCTACGTTGGGTTTGCTGGCTGGAAGTAATTCGGTCGTTCAAACATTTGGAGTCCACAAAGGAATATCGTTCTGGAGGAATGTGCATGAGTTGAGGTGAGCAACACTCCAAAATACAAAAACCACCTTCACTCGGAGGTCTATAATAGTATCGATCACCGTCCACCGAGGTGCTGTCATAGTCGACTGGTGGACCGTCTGGCTTCCCAGACAGATCTCCGCGAACTCCACATATACAGAACATAACGAACCGCATCCATTTGAAAGGGCGGGTGGCGAGCCTTCTAATGTCACTTCGGGGGATGTCGAGGAAGGCAATTTGTTCGCCACGAACGGGCAGACAGATTTGAACGTTAGGGGTAAATGCTGAATCCGTTTTAAACTCCGCATTGAACTCCGCTACAATGGACGAGGATTCGGATCCATCCATATCGGAGATGTCGGGCTTTAAAAACCCGTGCACAAGAGATGTAGATGGCTTGTTCGACCACTTTTCTTTCTTTCTCCCTAATATCGAGTTCGTCTATTCTAGGTACGATTTCCGTCTCCGTCGTTAGTTTACTTAGCTCGTCGTCTATTCTAGCCATCAATGTATCCTGTGCACTGCGGTTTCTAGCGATCTTGACAATTTTCAGCCCTGCTTACTACGCTGCAGCACAACCTCCACCATTTCTTGACAGATTAGAAATGTGATTCGAGCCCACTGACCGGGCATGCTGCTGAGCGACGTTCTCTGTCACATGAACTGACTACATGTACAGCTACAATAATTAACAGGGCCCGGGCCCGCTTGCTCCATGTGCACAAGTAGTGATGGCAGCCGCACAGCTGTCGGGTTTCCTACCACGATACGTACGTGGGTCGGCGCCGGCATCAACATTCACGTCAGGATGGTGAATAAAGTGCATGATGTGTGCCACGTATGAAGAAACACTTCCTCCATGCTTGACATGCATCATGTATTTTCAATCTCAACTTTCGGCGCGTGGTTGGCGCTGATCTCGGAGATGGCGAGAATGGCTGGCGTCGATGGGTCGTGATGCATCTTTGGCATGGGCACTCCGGGGCCCGAGCGTGTTCACTCGGCGGCAGCGCGGATCTGGTCAAGGAGAGACATTCGATTGGGTTTATCGCGCTGGTGATGAATACTCATCTGTACGGTACCGACGAGTAGTCACGCCAAATGTGGTCGCGCTATTTCAAGTGTTGGCGTGGTTTGGGCTAATGACCATCAAGGTTGGACCTAAATAAACACCACGCCAGTGACGGTACCGGTTCAGCATTGGAAAAGTAGCCCCGGAAGGTGCTGACATACGTGTACGTCATACAGCTTCTTCCAAAGGCAAAACTCCTGGTGAACAGAGAACAATCGTGCAACTCTATGAGAAGATTGCATGTGATCTGCACGGCGTACATCGTCGTGGACAATGGACATCCATTCGGCGGCCGCCCTCGCCTTCGCTTTCGTGTAAAAATTAGCCTATCAACAATCGAGATATTGTCCAAGGAATCCGGCGTCCGGTGGATAGCTCATGAGAAAAAAGGAGATGGGGAGAAGAGAAAGGGCCTGATTCAGTCTGGGATGTTGCGGCCGCCGTCGCATCGGTTAAACTCGCCAGTTTCGCGTGGGCTGCTCGTGTGCGTGACTTGTTTCACATTCTAAATTGCGTGTGGGGACAGGTCTTGTTTGTAAGAATGGTATACAACAGGATGCTCTACTAAGCAACACACGAACACATAAGGATGATGCGAAGAGGGATAGCCCATTTTTAATTTACTTGGAGAAGCCGTGGTACTTGGCAACGACCTCCCAAAATCCTTTGCCTTGGAGCGACGCAATCTCCAATTCGAGCGGCGAAGGTTGACGGGAGCCGTCCGTACCCGCATACGTTCCCGCACCCCAGGAAGAACCTATATTCCACAAGCGAAATTAGACTCCATTTGGTGACAACGTGAAACGAAACGAGATGGTTTCACGTACCCCCGTGAATCTCGGTCAGGTTGGACAGTTGAGGGAAGGCGTGTTTGTACCCAAGAGGGACGTAGATGAGGCCGTGGTGGACAAAGGTGGAGAGCGTGTTGGAGATGGTGACTTCTTGTCCACCACCCTGAGTGCCGGTGGAGACAAATACACCGCACATCTTGCCAGCAAGGGCGGACTTGCTCCAAAGAGGACCAGTGGCGTCCCAAAAAGCCTACCGAATCAAATGAGGACACGATGTGTCGTGTTGGTTCGGGGAGCGTACCTTCCACTGGACAGGGAAGTTGCCGTAGCGGGTGGGGACACCAAAGAGGAAGGCGTCAAAGTTGACGAGGTCGTCTGGGAGGAGAATGGGGTAGTCTGGACGAGGAGGTGCCTTGACGAGCTTCAAGATATCTTCGGAGAGGGTCTCTTGGATTCTACACATTGGTTAGAACAACACGTTAAAGTGAAGGAACGGGACTCACTGGTAGATCGTGGCACTACCACCAGCATTGCTGACACCGGACTTGACAGCCTCGGCGACTACAAACAAACAAGTCAGTCTCTAACTAAGAGCGATGCAGGGATTCGTACGTTTGGCGATATGGCCGTAGAGAGAGTAGATGACGATGGCAACTCGGGGAGCCGACATGGGAGTGTCTAGAGAGTCGGAAGCAGAGGTCTCTGAAGAGAGTGGTTGTGGTGGCGAAGGCACCCGGGGGGTAGATGATGCCGCAGTAGGTCTGATTACATCGGCTTTTGTATCCCTTGGTGCCGGGTTTGGCTCCGAGAGGTTGTCCCTCTGTCGCTTGCTAGGGAAGCACATTCCAGGGAAATGTCACAAAGATGTAACGCGGCGGTGCGTGAGGGCGTAGAAGGCTGATACAGCACAGCAGAAAACGGGTCGACGAGCGTGTCTCAGGCGTGGGACGGTGTACAAGGCTGCCGCCTGCGAATGCACATGATCTGCTTTTATACATCGGTGATGAACAAAGATCCTAATGAGAAGAACTCACCGGCACATCGGGGCAGGATTTCTCATCCATGGGGTTGGATGGAGAGAATCAGACATGATGGCTGTGAGTGAAGAACTTGGCGACAAACTTTCTCACAAAACGAAGTGCCAGTGTTGCTTCCTTTACATCGTCCATGGAAGACCACCGTGACCATTCAAGTTTATTGGGACCCATCAAGACGAGTGCCACACGGTCATTTGAATCCAATTTCGGAGCAAATTGTGGGCGACAACCGCAGCTCTTACTAGCAAAATGCGGAAGCCGACTGCTACACAATACTTCATGCCACAGGCTTGCGCAGCAGGCCGAGGCTTCCGGATTCCAATTCAACATTTCCGAAAAAAAAGAGCTAAAATTCTCTGGATTTACCACAGGGACCAGTTCCCTGTTCAATTTCGGGAGCATACTAAATTTAACACCTGGCCCGGCTGGCTGCCAAGGACCAGATAAGCTTCGGTGGCCGGTGCCTTGTGATGCGATTGGTCGGTTCTCCCAGCAGTGGCCGCCTGAAGGCCCCGAAATGATCGACTACTGATCCGTTCTGGTCTCCGCAGTGCGCTCCAATAGAGGTGGCGCCGGTCAATCACAGTATTGTTGGTCAGCCCAGGCCCAGGTCGAGTGTCAACGTCAGTCGCATTTCTCGTATTCCGAAGCCTCGGGAAACAGATACATGAGGATGATGGGAGTTCGTGTTGCAAGGCGCACCGGATGACATATGGATGACGAAGTCACCTCCTAAAATTCCGTATTGGTCAGTCTCAGAAAATACAAATACTGCCCTCGCCGTTCTCCACTCGACCACCAAGCCCCTCGTAATTGTATCAGCCTGCTTGCAACCATGTCTTCTCCCAAAGTCGCTATCATCATTTATTCAATGTACGGCCATATCGCCAAGCGTAAGGACTCTATTTTGTCCCAATTCAGCCTACCCCTGAACGCTACAACCTCCTAGTGGCGGAATCCGTCAAGCAAGGTATCACGGACGCTGGTGGTTCAGCCACCATTTATCAGTATGCCTATCATATTCTGCCCGGTGCCCGTTTATCTGACTCGTTTCAGGATCGCAGAGACCCTTCCGGATGATGTGCTCGCCAAGATGCATGCACCCCCTAAACACGACTACCCCATCATCGCACCCGCCCAGCTCCCCTCGTTTGACGCATTCTTGTTCGGCATTCCTACTCGTTACGGAAACTTTCCCGCTCAGTGGAAGGTTGGTATCATTGATCCGTCACCCTTTTCTTTTCGCTCCCGACATGCTAATTTTATGCTCCCTTTCTCTCAGGCATTCTGGGACCACACTGGTGGGCTTTGGATGAAGGGTGCCCTGGCGGGCAAGTTTGCAGGCGTGTTCGTTTCCACGGGTACACCGGGTGGTGGTCAAGAAATGACCGTCTTGAACTCGCTCTCCACTCTCAGCCACCATGGCATGATCTTTGTGCCTCTCGGGTACAGCCGCACTTTTAACATCCTCGGCAACATGAGCGAGGTCCGAGGTGGTACGTTTCGCCTTGTGTAGATAGGGTCCATTGGTGTAGACATCTGATGCATGTGATGTTTGATAGGTTCGCCTTGGGGCGCGGGCACGTTTGCCGGCATAGATGGCTCTCGCCAGCCTACTGCGCTTGAAATAGAGCTCGCCAAGGCCCAGGGCCTCGGGTTCTGGGAGGTGGTCTCCAAGTATAAATTTTGATGGATTTAGGCGTTGGAAGCTCTAGAGGCATGACAAAAAGTTACTTGTGTATTATAGCTAATTCGTGACCCATTAACGTGGTATGAGAATGTGATCATTGGGTAGTTTCTTTCATTGTGTGTGATGAAAACTCCACCACCGAGAACTCCGAGGTTTCCGGTGCCCGAGTTCAAGAACTTGTCATTCGGTTATCACCAAATTCTGATGCATTCGAATGCAAATAGGTTCTCCGTAGCAACGCAGAAGAATATTAATGTCAGATATCCATAAAGTTGCACTGATGCGGTGGCACATATTTCAAGTTGTGATTTCCGAAGTTTTCGGCTAGCAATGCACAAGGCCCAGGCATGTGTATGATCCTGTTGAAGACTGGCTGAATTGTCGGGGCGGCAACGATGCACCATGTCGTGAAATCAAGGTAGCTCTTCAACGATCAAAGTTAAGGTGATACAAGAATGTCAATGCGATCCGGCTGAAATGATTGTGCACCGTCTTTCAATTAGTCTCCGAATTGCCATTTCATTGCACAGATTATTTCAGCGGGTCGACGATAAGAACTTCAAGCTGGGACAGACAAGGAAGAGCCAGATCTAGATCGTGGTGTCATAAAGTTCATGACCGATCATCGCCGGGTCCGATTGTTTATCATATAGGTTTGAACGCACCGGCGCTTCTGGTCGGCTTGCTGCCCGTGGTGCGATATCAGTGTGCGTGGGGGGAACATAGAATATGAATGGAATCATCTCTTGCCGGCGGTCCGTCGGCACTGGCAGGTTAGAGAGCACTGGCAATGCTGCGTCAAGCGCCAAGGGGCACATGTCAAGTTGTCAGCATCTCTTGATGGCGAAACGTCACGGCGTTCCCGGGCCCTTAAACATACCTTGCTTTCCCTCGGTATCTGACGACTAGTGGACCGCCACACTACTTTTTGGACAAATGGACGCAAGCGCGGGTTGAAAGCGGGCCAAAGGTGACTAGTAAGGAGCCATGACGTTAGATATTCAACGCTGCAGGTGGTGGCTGATTCAACCGAAGTGACTGGATGTCCAAGATAGTTAACTGGCACGAATTCCCGATCGACCGGAATATGATTCATGCGTCTTATTCAGAGACATTTTGGCGAATATCAGCTTGCGCCATAGCGAACTCATGTCGCGAGCATCGGTGGTTCTACCCCTCGCAGCGGGACCTCGCCATACCTAGATCATGATCGTGACCATATCCATAAGCAGTGGCCCCTGGCACCGCGGGTTCTCGTGAGTACAAACGAGCGTTTTTGTGCATGCTTACCGTGATGACGACGTATCAGCTAGATAATCGTGTCCATTATGTTCCAGACATGGCAGTAGCATAATCACCGCCTGCTACTAGTGCTCGGGTGATGACACCATGTCGCCATTTCGTTTCAAATCTGCTGGGGGTACAAATACCAGTCCGATTTCCCCCATCAAGCCCCATCAACGTTTGACCCTTTCTTCTTTACACCCACTTTTACATCGCGTTCATCTCTGCTCAATATGGCCCCAAGAGTAGCCATCATCACCTACAGTCTGTACGGCCATATCGCCAGACGTGAGTGTGCAGGCATCCCCGTACATCCTTGATCTGCTGACCGACGTCTCGATTGCAGTCGCCGAAGCTGTCAAGACTGGCGTTGAGACTGCAGGCGGCACTGCCAAAATCTACCAGTACGTCGGCCATCTCCCCGGGGCCAACGCCCGATGTCTGATGATCGACTGATCGGTGCAATGCGCCCATCCTACATCTGCACAGAATCCCAGAGACCCTTTCAGAGGAAGTCCTTACCAAACTTCATGCGCCTCCCAAGCCCAGTTACCCCGTCATCACCCCTCAAGAGCTCACCAACTACGACGCCTACCTCTTTGGCGTCCCCACGCGTTACGGTACCTTCCCTGCCCAGTGGAAGGTAAATCTCGTTCATTTTCCCAGGCGATAACGATCTGACCAGCTGTCGCTTTTGACAGTCGTTCTGGGACGCCACGGGCCAACTTTGGTTCTCCGGCGCCTTGATTGGCAAGCTTGCCGGTGTGTTCGTCTCGACCGGTACCCCCGGCGGTGGACAAGAAGCCACTGTCCTCAACGCGCTCTCGACGCTCGCCCACCACGGCATCATCTACGTCCCGCTCGGATACGGCCGCGCTTTCCCCCTCCTTTCCAACACTGAAGAAGTTCACGGTGGTGCGTTGATTTATACGCGAGGTTGTTCCTGTCGCATATGGTTTTGATGGTGTGCATTTCAATTAGGATCGCCTTGGGGTGCAGGCACGTTCGCGGGTGCAACCGGAGCACGCCAGCCTAGCAAGCTCGAGCTTGAACTTGCTGAGCTTCAGGGCACCACGTTCTGGGAGACCGTCAAGAAGCACCAATTCTGAAGCAGTCTTCCGTAAGCTGAAGTGTGTCATGTATCATTCATGTGTATAAGTAGGATGTAAACGCAGATACAGTCGAAGAATAACATGCATATGGGCCTGTCCGTTCGTGGTGTGAATCCAAGTTTGATCAGCTATCTGTGGGGTAGCGAAGAGATCGACACAAACCAGAATGCATGGAATGGCGAAAAGGAATGGAACGGAAAGGAGAGAACCAACCAAGCCATGTCACATAAGATCATCCACAGAATACGGAGGGACGGCATTTTCCACGGCCCTTCTCCGAAGATCAAACTCTTCGACGTGGGCTTCTGTTACTTCTGCAATCTGTTGCGGGACTTGGAGGACAAGCAGATCAGCCTCACGAAGCCATCGATCGGCTATATCCGGAAAATGTGACTAACCGGGTTCCGCAATCGAAGGCAACGCTCGCCCGACAGTCCCTTGAATCTTTTCCAGACGTTGATTGATCGAGTCGACAAATTTCTAATCGAGGATGCGGAGCAGGCAAGGATCAGGGATGAACACGTTTGCGAAGGACGATGACAGTATCGGAGGATGAGCCTACCTTTTGATCCTCCGCAACGAGCTCGAGAATTTTTTGGCTCGCCAACTGTGACTTTTCCTGAATGGCCGCCTGAGCCTGGCCAAGTCTGACTGTGCGCCCAATTATACCACTATTTCTCCGCGTCACAAGACAAGGACGTACACGTGAACAGACGTTTGCCTTCCTCGCTCCTGTCTTCCTGGAATTGGAGTAAATGGCCGACTTCGCTAAACAGGGCATTGATCCATCAGTTGAAACGCGTACGTGACGGGGAAAGAAACTCGAACCGTTGGGCAGGCATGATGTACAAATCAGACACCCGCAGGTACGTTCGCGAAATCCGCTCGGCGAGCATGCTCACTTTGAGCGGGCCCATCATTTGAGCGTACATAGCATGCCGAGTCCAGTCTAAGACATGACGCGCCAAAATCGCATTAGGTCAACGAGGACACCACGTTGACCGGGGAGCTCACCAGAAAGTGTGACGCCAGCGAGCACCATCTTGGAGTTTGCCTCGATGTTCCTGACCCACGACGTTACTTGCGGTCTCATGACGTCGTTGATAAGCGATGCAACGTTGCAAAAAAACTGTGTCATCTGCGAGAACTGTGCACGGAGCGCTATGGTGTCATGTACATGTTAAGCAAAGTCGTCGCCAACACGCGCAGGAGGACGCATACGTACTCGTGAATGCCTTGACGGCTTGCATGAGTACAGGCAATATCTCTTTCAAGGTAGCGTTCTCCAGAGACATCTTCGTCATCGACGCAATCGTCTTTGCAATGTCACGTTGTCCATCAATCAGACGCGAGCACGCCTTGTCATACGACTCTCGTGCCGCCTCCAAGTTTGCACGTGTTTGATCAACCTGGGCGGAATGTTAGTGGTCGTCAAAGTTGTCCGCCGTGAATTACCCACGCCAAATTTTGCTGTTTCGACTGCAGCTTGCTGAATAAAAAAATTGATCGTACCCGTATCGTTCTCTATCAATTGAGGAGGCACTTACTGTGCAGCTCGCGCTAGCTGACACATTCGTTGGGGTGCCGGGACCGGTTGCGGTGTTCCCCGTTTGCTGCAGAATAAGATTGCACCGCGTAACGGTCCGCTGCAACTCTTTAATCATCTTCTTAACCACCGGTTTGTGTTTCTTGAATACTCCGTCATCATCACTTTCGATGGTCCTTGCCACGCTGTTGACCTCTTTCGTGATTCGGATGGCTTGTTCGGTGATAGGGAGGAGCTCCGATGAGATAGGCTTCCTTTTATCGAGGCGATCCACCATTCTTTCCAAGCTGGCCTCAACATATAGCCCACCGCTCTTCTTGTGCTGAACAGGCACGATAGTGAGACACTTGCGGGGACAAAACTTTCACGCTAACGTACTGAGCCACGTATATTATCCCAGTCAGGTTTCCCGCCAGGTCCTCCGGTGATCAGAAGGTTCAGATCAGAAACGAGCCCGAGAATCTGCTGTGCAATGGTGACCCCGGGGTCGCTAAGTGCTTCTCCAGATGGCTGTGTCGTTTTCCCTGTGTGTTACCAAATCATCTATGGTTGGTTCGACTGAAAAGATATGCGTGTTTACCTGTGGAAGACGACGAGCCAGTTTGCAAGTATTCACTTTTGACCTTGGCCGTACCAAAGAATGCGTTTATAGGAGCTGTGATGGCGTTGGTCAAGCTCTCTACTACGTGCATGCCCACTATTTCCCAGCTAGCAGAAACATCAATCGGACATCATCATCAAATGACAACAAAGCTCACCCGGACGGTATGTTATCGACAGCCGTCTTGAATTCCTGTTCCGCAGTCTCAAACGACTGGATGGGATTCACCGGTTAGCCTTGGCGTACTCAAAGGGCAATATGACGGAATTTTTACCCTCTTCATCAACTCGGATGTCTCCTTGGCTTCATGAACCATTTTTGCTTCTTGCTCTGCCTGTTCTGTAAGGATGGATAGGTGAATTTCGTTCCGCTCGGTTATTTGTTCTACACTCCCGATCTGTTTCAAGCTCACACAGTGAGTTACAGAGAGGACCGCATACGACGACATAATGTACTTACCTTGTACGTTGTGCACTCCAGGATCTCTTGAGCGAGGGCCGAAATTCTAACAAACGCTCTTTCACACGAACGCGATGCGTCTCTGGTGTCCAATGAGAATGATTATCAAAATCAAGTCCACAAGTAATCATAACAACGCACACGCATATGTTGGTGAGTTCCGCAACCGAGTCGAGTGCGTTTGGAAGTAAGTATTCGACCTCCAACGGGGATGGACTCTGTATGATGATGATCACCGCCCTCTTGATCGCCTCGGGTAGCTGACTCGACGCATTGTTGATACGTGTCATTTGATGTGAGGCCGTCTCGAATGCGTTGTAGCCGTCTCCGACCATTTGCTGTAGGCACGTCTTGAAAGAGGTAGGGTACTTTGCGTACGCGAACCTGGCAGACTTGTTCTCCGAGATGAGAGCTGCATGAAAAGAGGGCGTCAGTGGACCGTCGCTAGCTTATGGAGAGGAAAACGAACAAAAATCGTTTGTGCTAGAGGCAATAACCATGAGCGAACCGAGGAGGGCGATGGAGAGTGGAGCGGGCTGGAGGAGGTCTCCCCAGTTGGTATTACACCACATACTAACAAGGGTCAGGATGACATGGCCAAAACCGTACCACATGGTGGTACGCACACCATCCAGCTGTCCTCGTTAACATCCTTTCCTCTGGATATCTGCGAGACCGCATTGCGTACTTGCACCAACTCTGAGGACGACATGATGAAGGTTCACTGAAGCGTTCCCAGTATGAGACTAGTCGATAGAATACTTGGCGGGTTTCCGGGAGTCACTTGCTATATATACCAAGGGCTGAGGTTTCTCGTGACAAGGCGTCACCTTAGTCTGTGCAGTTAAGGAGCGCCCGCAGAGCCCACATTCATCACTCATCCCCTAAAACCTTTCCACGAGGCAAACTTTGATGACCATCAGGATACCAGCATCTGCACTTTGCGCGAATACACTGCACGAAGGTTGGTCGCTATCAGGAAGTTGGCCAAAGAACTGAGATTCTGAGATGCTCACTACAAACAAAAATTGCGGTCTTCGAGTCGTGGTACAGGACTAGGAAAATCGAGAACGTTCAGGAAATGGCCTTTCTGGTAGTCTGTCTGTCTGGCAGTCTGGGAAAAATTCTGGGGCCAGGCGGCAGCTCGGCAGGCGTTCAGGCGGAGCTCTAAGTCCATATCTCATAGATCTTAGATTTGCCCACCCGGTTTATCAAAGTCCTGCCTGCCCTTGCCCGCTGCCTCTTCCCACCCGCCTTCTGCACGTCGCATCCTACCCGCTGCCCGCCACAACCCATTTTACCTTTCTACCTGTCTTTGGGGTCATCATGTCACAATTGGGGCTCGCTGAGCAGCGGGCTCTCTCCACTGCTGGTGTCAAGATATCGGCCCATGGCCTTACCATTGATTGCCAGACCTGTGGTGGAGCTAGGACCCTGTCGATCTGTCGCACAGATCGCAATGGAAATGCTGGTAAGCCGGTTGCGAAGGTGCGTAACACTGTTAGACACCACCGGTTGAACTTTGACGCATCTTCTACAGCATCCAACTTGCGGATTCTTTCGTTTCTTTCCGCAGTTTCTACCCTATCCCACCTGTTACAGCTATATATTTTTAATCTTTACTTAGCACATACGGACGCCTCTTTATCTTATCAAGGGAAAACCCGACCTAGACACTGTGCCAGACACAGGGGATCTACGGGCCCTTCCAGATCAGTGGGCTTCACTTTCACTCCTTCACGTTCGCCCCATTGATCACCCACACGTATTTAATCATCGTGAGCATTGCAGACCTGCACACAGTCACCCACATCACTGCAATGTGATCCCTTATCTTTAATTACCGTTGACATCTTCCATTCCACCACCCGCAGCAGATCAACGGCTGGATACCTCATGTATATATTAATCTCCGTTACAGGCCGACTCCTCATGTTGATCATGTTGGGCCTAGGGGATGGACATATGTAGATACGTATCTAGATCGGTACGCAACATGTATCTACACGTAAAGTAGTATATAAAGCGAGACTGGACGGAGCTCAGTCTCCAGTCTAGTTCTCTTGTCCCCTGCCTACAGTCTTACTCTTGGGATTGGTTCCCTCTGCTATATTATTGGGATACAGCTCCCACTCTACTTTTAATTCTCATATCTGGGATAGATTCCCTTTTCAAGAACGTAACGATGGTGATAGCCTATTTTGGATAACGAAGACTCGTAGTCGCAACACCACCATCCTGTCAATGATTCCCCAAGGAGCAGCCCTGCCAGATCAATCATGCCAGCCGGCTTCCCACACCCAGCCCCCTTCTTCGAGCACGACCACTCAGTGCCCCTCTCAGGATCAGCAGCCTTTTCCGTCTATGCAGCCCACGAATGCCAAGGTGAAGGTTATGCGTCAGCGTGGTGCACAGTGTGTCCACTCTGAGTCCTTGTGCTGCTGAGCAAGTGCAAAACGCTGTCAGCGCACAATGTGTCTTACGCACTGTGTTGGTACCGGCGGCTGTGATTTCCACCCGGCTACCAACAAGCCAGGTGATGTCGGGGCCAGTTCCAGTCCCTCCAGCACGGCTGGTCGGGTTGACCGGTCTGCTCATCTCCCTGGCATTGATCCACAACCCGTTGATGCAGAAGGTTTTGGCTATGGTGACTGTATGGCTGCAATCGCAGAGTCCCTCTCTATTCGAGGTCTTTCAATGCCACCGCTTTCGCAACAAGCACCATCGCTAGAATACCTCTTGGCCTATGCAAAGGCTGTCGAGGCACCACCACCCAATCCTTCCTCCCCATCACTCAATCCCCCCTCCGAGTACTCTGTGGTCTTGCCTAGCTCTGTACCGGCATTTGAATTTGACGATGCCTCCGCTCTCTACGAGGATCTTTCTGAGGCACTCCCCGGATCTGGTGAACGTCCACCTTCACCAATGCACCATACGCCATCATCCAGGACAAGTGTGTCTCCTCCTGCTACCTCAATCTGTATGCGTCCAAGTGCAATCACTTCCACTACCACTCTGCTACCGCCACCACCAAAGGTACCCACATCAAGCAGTTCAAAGGCACCTCGCATCACCAATCAACTTGACCCGCTCTGGAATGAAGATCTTGTTGAACTTGCCAGCCGCCGTATGGAGCGTAACCGGTTTTCTGAACAGCGGCGACAGATGGAAGTTGCTAGTCATCAGCGCTTCATTCTCCATTGGTATGACGAGGTAAATGTTCTCAGTGTAATTGTGTGTTATATCCCAAGTGACACGCAATCTCCAGGACGGTGTCCCAGAAAAGATACAGTTTGTGTCGCGGTGCCCATGCTTTCCTCAGTATCGCTTGGCAGATGATCCTGAACTTGTGGGATCATTGGGCAATGACATCACGCGGATCGAGGTTTTCGAGGATCACCTCATGCGTTGGATCGCGACCGATCTTCACCACACGTTTACCTTAGAATCCAAATGCCATTTATTCCTTCGACGCTATGGTGTCACTGACTGCCTCAATTTCGATGAGGAGCTTCGTGTTACAAAGGAGAACAGTCGCCCTCGACATCTACGATTCAACATGGCAGCGGAGCGCAAGGCCTTGCGGGAGAAAGGGAAGAAAAAAACGAAGGAGTGGGGAGTTGGCGACTCTGATGATGAGGTTGAAATTGTGGATGATACATCCACACCGCGAGCAACATTCAAGAGAGGACTTCAGTACAGCCCCCAGCGATTGAATGAAGAACCGGCTCGCTCACGGGCTCGTCATCGCTCTTCGTCACCCACTGACAGTCTTGGCGATGCTACCATCAGCGCCATCGCATCCTCCTCAGCCTATCGCCCATCGTCAGCTTCTCAGTCATCATCAACCTCTCGGTCATCATCTATTTCGCGTTCATCTTCACGTACCTCGCTGTCGTCCTTCCATGAGGCATGGTGTCCACAGGTCACTCCTGTAAACTGCCCGAAATGGACCAGCAACGAAGTTTGGCCAAAACACATGCTCACATGTGACATGGCAGCGGGTTTCCGGCAAATGGAGGACAAGGCTTTTCAGGCGCACTACCCCCCAGACAAGCTATTCGAACTGATCTTCCCCGGTGCCACCTATGTCAGAGCAACATACTACGACAACCGCAAAAAATTCCTGCACACGGTTCCAACAGTCCTCCAGAAACATGAGGCAGCTATGGATACAAAGATCGGTAAATGGTCGTCCTATCTTGCAGCTCGTCGTAAGGCTCTTGAATGAGGTATGAAGCTTAAATTTTGAATTTACCTCTGTCACAGACTAGCACCATTCATTACTTTAATAGTTTCGTTTTGTGATCTAATCGTTTTGTATTCTCTACCGCTAGTTACACTGTCTTGCATTCTCATCAATGTTGCAATATCACTCGCTCAGTGTGATTGCGCTCAGTGTGATAGACCTAAATTGGATACGAATAAAAATACACCAGGAGTGAGGATACAAATCAAAGGAGTGAGAATCAAAGGAATGGGAATCAACAGGGTACTATGCGTCGTCTTCAGAGTCAGAATCTACACCTTTAATCTCCCGACGAAGGAATACTGACCACTTTCCCTTGTCAGTCTGTCCGTACCTGATGTACCGTTCACGCACTGTTGAGCTCACACTCATCCAATGGCGCCGGTGATCATAGAAGGTAGACTTGGAGAACTCTGACCTGAAATACTTCTGAAACACCTCACGAACGGGCCGCTTCCTATTCGACTCGTCGCGACACTTCTTGAACCCTATATCCATTTCTTCTGCATAGAAGTCGAAAGGCCAGATTTTTTCTGTGTGAGCAGACGACAGGGGAAGCGCTGAGGATGTATGCTGATGCTTGGACTGGTGGGATAGCACAGGTGATTGTCCTTGCTGTTGCTGTTTCCGTGTATACATAACCGTGGGCTTGAGTGACCTCTGAGGACCTGGAGGGTCAGGTGACAAGGAGAGGTTGGGGGATTGTTGCGTGTGCTCAGGCGTATGCTCAGCCTCATCCTCTGAGTCTATAGCCCACCGAAACCAATCACAGCCAACATCCCCCCTATCACACTAGATAGTGTCAGTGAGAACAATTGCAACAAATAAGAGATACCTACATAAGTGTACCACCGTCCTAGATCCTCATCATTCGTCAGCCAGCGGCGCCAAAATAGCTCCTCCGAGCACCCAAAACAGGTGCGTTCGTACAAGGGCATGTCTTGCTTGGGCCAGATCGAACCTTGCTTGACCGTAACAGGCAGTGGCGACACAGGGGGGGAAGGCAGGGAGTATGACACTAGAATAGAAAGATGATAAGGTACAATACACTTGAGACTCAACTATTACTTACTGGCTGGAAGTGTACAACGTACGAGTACTGGAAAGGCCGGCGGGGTGCGGCGGATTGACGGAGGAGTGCGCAAGGGACTGATAACGGACGCACTAGTCCGTGGAGCGACGGAAGAGGCTGGTTGTCAGTGTCCGCTGGAGTGCGGCAGTGGACGTACAAGGGTGGAAGTGGACGTACGAGTAGTGGAAAGGCCGGCGGGGTGCGGCGGATTGACGGAGGAGTGCGCAAGGGACTGACCTGAGGGGCAGACAGGAGATCTTGGCAACCATATGCCCTCGACCTAATATAGTTAATACCTTCCATTCAGTGAATTTCATCTCGAATCATTAGGACTGCTGGCGTCGACAAAATTCAGACCACGATGACAAGCAAGACGGTCAGTTGAACAGCTAAATAGCAGTATACTACTAGCAATTAAGTAGAACGTAGGCGAGGATGGTGGGGGTCCTTTCCCTGTCTATGTAACATTGT
>JBBPTX010000249.1:0-42337 GCA_038094595.1 Pulveroboletus aff. annulatus
AGACTGAGGAGTAAAGGCAAGTGGATTGCTAGCGCTAACTAGGCGACAGGCCGTAGGTGGAACTAAGCTAAAGAGAAAAGGAGACGACCCTGTTGAAGGGTTTATATAGTGAAGTAAGAGCGTGACAGTTATGTGTCACAATGGTTAAGGGCTGGCGTGGGAAACGGCATTAGAAGTAGAAAACCAATGGCAAAACCACGCTTGAGAAAGAAACGTTAAGGGCCGGCACATACGGCGTGAGAAGATCAGAAGATGAGGGGTACCTGCGCGGTGAGGGAATAAGCACGCTTACGAGATGTATGGAATGTCGTGGAACGACATGGAAGGAATGAGGTAAAGCATAGGAAAAGGAAAGTATTAGTCCGATATTGACAAAAAGGAAAAAGCGTTCGTCCTGCGAGCAAGTCGTAACATTACCCCCTTAGTAACCCGAAGCTACGGCGAGGATTCCTTACAAGTCCTGAAAGGCAGGTCCCGGGGAGCCAGTGATGTTGGCATAGCCGACATCGTCAAGTTCATCTCCATCCTCATAAGGAGAGGGGGCGTGAGGGGAGGAAGGCGCAGGATGGTAAGACTGTTGGGAGGAGGAAGAGGACTGACGAGAGGTGCGGCAGGGGGTGGCTCGTCGGACAATTTGTCCGTTGCGGAATGCGGCTTGGGGGCGGCGCGGTGTGGTTGTAGATGAGGACTGAGCACGAGGGGAGGTAAGGCGAGAGGCAAGGGGGCGAGAGGATCCTGGGCAGCGGGCAAGAGAATGGCCTGGTGCTTGTCGTCGGCATCCAGTACAGACGTACTGTCTGCAGGATAGTTGAGTATGGCCGAGACAGTGGCATTGGAAGCACCGTTGATTGAAATGAGGATGGCCCGGATAGACGCGGTCTCTGCCGTTCCGACCAGTCCACCAGTCGTTGAGGGTTTGCCTATGAATAGGTGACCCATTCCTCAGGACTTCGTTTCCAAGTCCTCGACCAGCGGTGGCTAGGTCTCGGAAGTGGTTATCGACGTCGAGGAGGAAAGAGTCATAGCCCATTTGGAAGGCATGGGAGTACGACTGGTATCGTGCGTGATAGATAAAGTCCTGCATGGTCCTGCCAAGCGTAGTGTGAGGAAAAACCGGGCCCAAGCCAGAGACGAAGGCGGCGATATGGTTCAACTGCATCGCAGATTCGAACCAGGTAAAGATGGGCGAGCCATCCAAAGAATAAACACTAATAGGGACCCGAAGGCGGTTGTCAGACATGAGGGTATGGAAGCGAACGTAATGCTCATCGGTAAATCGTTCCTCCCGGATTCTACCGGTGTGACGGTGATTAGAGACATCTAGTGGGACCTGGGAGTCCCATCCCGAGTGGGCGACAAGGGAATCTGAGCTGGGCGCACGAACGAGTTGGGGGCGGTGTACGCCTAGGAACGAGGGGGGTCCGGGAGAAGGTTCCCTATCAGGCGGAGGAGTAAACGTCGGCAAGGACTGGATCCTGCCAGAGACGGGGGAGATGTGGGACTGGGGAACATCACCAACAAGAGTGGTGAAGTTGATAGGCTGAGGGGCGGCGGGGCGAGTAGGAGAGACCCTTTCGGGGTCGGTAGAGGGAAGACGGATGGTACTGGGGTTGGTGGATGGCGCGGCGGCAGGGGTGTCGACATTAGTAAATTCGATGGCCATGAGTAGAAGGTGGAGAGGGTTTACTGGCGGCGTGGTGGGCGAGTGGATGCAAGAGAGAAAGTGCGGGGGTGTCACCTTTTATAATCTTCTAATAACTCTGACGAATGTTTTAAGTTCCATTCGGGTTCCCAAGATTCTTCTTTGGCGGAATATCCTTTCCATCGGATCAGGTACTGACGGGCCGACGGCATGCCTCGATGCCGTACAATTCATTCTATTTCATATTCTTCTTGTCCTTCAACAAGATCCGGGGGTGGAGTAGGGAAGTTCGGGCCATGTACATTGTTTTCGCGATAGGGTGATAACAGAGAGGCGTGGAACGTGTTGTGGATTTTCCACGTTCGTGGGAGTCGGAGGCGATAGGAGACGGGAGAGATGATGTCAGAGATAATGAAGGGGCCTTCGCATTTTGCGGCGAACTTCGGATCTTGGACGGACCTTTTAAGGTTCCTGGCTTCCAGCCAAACTCGCTGCCCTTTCTCAAAAGGCACGAATTTCGACTTAAACCTGGATGCCATGACTTGTCGCGCAAGTTCATGGGATGCGAGGGCTTCGTCTCGGAGGGCGGTGAGTTCTTTAAGACGGGTTTCAACAGTGGGGATGTTGGTTTTGGCGATCACCAAGGGAAGGGCACGGGGTTCGTAACCCATCATGAGGTAAAATGGGGACTTGCCAGTGACGAAGTGAGGGCGGTGATTGTGCGTGAATTCGGCGTGAGAGATGTGATCGGACCAGGTAGAAGGGTGGTCTCCGCAGTAGATGTGGAGATAAGTTTCAACCTCTTGGTTGACACGTTCGGTTTCTCCGTCTGTCTGTGGGTGATATGCCGTGGAGAGGGAAAGATCGTAGTTAAGGAGGCGGCCAAGTTCCTTGGCAAAGGCAGAGGCGAACTGTGGGCCGCGATCTGAGATAATCTTTTCGTACAGTCCAAAGTGGAGATAAACTTTATGGAAGAAGAGCGCTGCTACGCCTTCAGCGGAGATGGATTTCTTTGTAGGGCAAAGAATTACCCCCTTAGTAAGGCCGTGGTCCACCATGACCAATAATGAGTCAAACCCCCCGGAGAGCGGGAGGTCGGTGATGAGATCACAGGAGATCTGCTGGAAGGGGTGGGAGCAAGAAGACAGGATAGGGATGAGGGGGGGAACCGTGGGATGGGCATTCACTTTGTTGCATTGGCACGTGGCACAGCCCTCAACGTAAGAGCGAACAAAGGAGGTGAGGCCCAGCCACCAGAACTCGGAGGCGACGAGCTGGCGGGTTTTGAGGTAACCGGGGTGGCCGGCGGAGGCATGGTCATGGGAGCGTTGAACGACAGCGCGGCGAAGGTCACAGTCGGGAGGAACATAGACGCGTCCCTGGTACTGAAGGACCCCATCGGAGTATTGCCAGTCTGCGAGGCGCGAACGGAGAGCAGGAGGGAGTGATCCGTCAAGTTCCTGTAACTTGTGGAGGACGAGATCGTCGGAGGCAGAAGTGGAAGCGATGTGGTTCGAGAGGGCGGAGTCGATGAGATGAATGAAGAGGGCATCGGGGAGAAGGGTGACTCCGGTATTGTCAGCGTCAGCACGAGGGAGGAGATCCGGGCGATGAGAGAGAGCATCAGGGCCAGTGAGGTGAGAGCTGGGGACATGGGTGATTGAGTAGTCATAGTCAGCGAGGTCAAGGAGCCAACGGGCTTGGCGACAGTTGAGGTCCTGGGGGCGGCGAAAGTACGTGAGGTTCTTATGATCGGAGAAGACTTTGACGGGAAAGGGAGAGCTGTGGAGGTATTGTCTCCAGGCTTTGAAACCGCGTATAACGGCCAAGAGCTCCTGGTCGTGGATGTCATAGTTGCGCTCTGAGGAGGAGAAAGACTGGGATAAGTAAGAACAGGGGTGCCAATCCCCATTCGCATCGGTTTGCAATAAAATTCCTCCCGACGCAAACTTAGATGCATCCGTGGCCATGGCGAAGGGTCGAGAAATATCAGGCATGAAAAGGACGGGCTTACGGAGGAACAACTCCTTGAGTTGATCAAAGGCGGTTTGTTGGGCCGGTTTCCAAGTCCATGGCATGGTTTTCTTAGTGAGGTCAATAAGTGGGCGGGCGATGTTGGAGTAACCGGGAATGAAGCGCCTATAGAAATTAGCAAAACCGAGGAAGGATCGGACATCTTTAACTTTCTGTGGCGTAGGCCACTTGGCGATCCCGTCTAACTTGACAGGGTCCATAGCGAGTTGTCCTTCCTTGACGATCATTCCGAGGTATTCAACCTTGGAAACGGCGAACTGGCACTTTTCCAGTTTGAGGTGAAGGTTGAGTTCCATCATCCTTTGGAGGACACGGCGAGTGCGTTCGGTGTGGGTGGCATCGTCTGGGGAAAAGATGAGTAGATCATCCATATAGATTACTAACCATCCTTCGGCGATCATATTGCGGAAGGAGTTGTTCATAAAACGTTGAAATGTTGCTGGGGAGTTAGTCATGCCGAAGAACATAACCATGGGTTCGAAGAGTCCTTTGTGGGTGAGGAAGGCACCTTTCCATTGGTGCCCGTCTTTGATACATACGTTGTTATACCCCCAGCGTACGTCGAACTTAGTGAACACGCGGGCTCCTTTGAGTTTGTCAAGGAGGTCAGAGATCAGCGGAAGCGGGTAGGTGTCGCGGATAGTGTGTTCATTGAGATATCGATAGTCTTGGCAGGGGCAGAGTTTGCCGTCTTTCTTCTTTACGAAGAAGAAGGGTGACGCTTGGGGAGAGTTCGAAGGGTGGATTTTCCCGGCGGCGAGATTTTCATCGAGGAAATCTTCGGTAGCTTTCTTTTCGTCTGGAGTAAGTGGATAGAGTTTGCTGATCTTCGGGGTGAACGAGTCTTTAACGTTGATTTCGTGGTCATAGGGTCTGGAGGGAGGGAGGGAGTCGGCGGATTCTTTGGCAAAGACTGGGGCGAAATCTTTGTAGGCGCCAGGGAGCATGACTTTTGGCTTAGCCTTCTCGGCGGCAGCTGCGAGTTCAGTAGCAGTAGTAAGCTTGGCAACAAGCTTCGGGTGTGTCTGGTGATATCTGGATCCCGCTTTAAGGACCCGTTGGCAGGAATTAGCGTAGAGTGCACGTCGGACAAAGAGGTTTCCGTCCGGTAAGTCGAGGAACGTGGATAGGGTATGGTTGGGGACGGTTTCGACCAAGATATGGCGAGGTGGTCTAGCGGGAGGTGGATGTGGTTGGGCATTGTCATGTTGCTTGAGATCGGCGACGTGGATGTGATAAAGAGAGGCAGACTCGTCTACAGTTTCTGGGATACTGATCGTCTGCGATGACCAGTCAATGGATGGGTTGGTAAGTCGTAACCAAGGCGTCCCGAGAATCACATTCTCGGACCCGCAATGGAGAACATGGAAGCGTATATTCTGGGCAACCCCGTTGATGTTTGTGAAGAGAGAGGCGGTGTATCGGATGGCACCTTTAGCATTGGGGGTTTGGTCGACGTTGTTTACCGGGATAGGTATCGGAAGTTTGTTAAGGGGAAGGTGGTGTTTTTTGGCGAAGTTCCAGTTGAGACAGTTGATATCTGCTCCGCTGTCGATGAGGGCACGGGTGTCGACGGTTTTCATGATGTGCGAGGGGTCAATGAGTTGAAGAGGAATACTCATTGATTTCTTGGATGTAGATACAAGTACAGGCGCACACGTAGGAGGAACTACTGACGTCGAGGCAGCGTTCTGTTTCAAAAATCCAGAGAGGTGATAGTGACGCGAGACACCTTGGTTTCTTCGTCGTCATCTTCATCGTCTATCTCTATCAACCGAGGGACTTCTTTTTTGTCCTCGGTTTCCACTTCTTCGACCTTCCGGACGGTTTTCTTTGGCCTCGGGATGTTTGAGGTAAAAGTGGGGCAGTTGGTCGCCCGATGTCCTTTCTGTCTGCAGCGGAAGCATCTTCCTTCCTTGCGACATTGTTCGTGTTCGGCGGGGGTAAGTCGTGGGAGGCGGACAGCATCAACGTCCATGGCATTTGGGTCTTTGGCGGGGGTGGGAGTGGAGTACTGGTGGTATGTGTGACGAGTGGGGGTTTTGTGGCGAGCGGCGATCTTGCGAGCCCGCTCCATGTGGGTTTGGAAGGTAACGGCCTTCTTCAGCCAGGTGTCTATAGTAGTGGGGACCGTTTCCATAGCCAGGATATGGCGCATGAGGGCGTCGGGAATGGCGGCAGAATAATATCCAATGAGGACGTTGTCGTCAGTGATACCCGCAATGGCGTAGTGGTTTTGAAACTGAGCATTGTACTCAGTAAGCGAGGGAGAGTATCCGCCGTTCTTCGTGGCGGTCATATGGGTGGTGGTAAGCCAGGCAATCGCGTTGCCGGTGGTGTCATAGTGCTTGAACGCCAAAATGAAGGCGTCACGGAAGTCGGACCACGATCCCATATTAATCGAGCCATCGGCTGCGATCTTTGAGGATCTGAAGGTGTTGGCCCATGTAAGCGCGGGTCCCCGGGTCATATAGGAGAGCGCAAAGGCGATGCATTTTGGATCAGAGTTGTAAATGTCAGCGTTGACATTGAGATAGAAGGCGACGGAGTCAAACCACTGTTTGGCTGTCTTATAATCGCCATCGTATTTCTCTGGGGTGCTGATGCGAAGTTCGAGGGGTTTCGTTGTCATAGTGGGCGATGGAGGATGAGGGATTGGAGGAAAGATATGGCCGGTTTGGTGTCTGGGTGTTGGTGAGGGAGGGGTCTGTGGGCAAGGTATCTGCACAGAAGCAGAAAAGCTATGGGAAAGATCGCGGGTGGTGAGTTCTTCTTCGGAGTCTAATAAAGGCTCGTCAGGGTCTTCGTCCCAATACGTTTGGTTGGGGTTGTCAGGGGTGTCAGAGGAGTCGGAGTGCGAAGTATGCGGAGGTTCTCGAGGGTTCCAACGTGGATCAGTGGTTTGAGTGTTTCGATGAGAAGCTATGGTGGGCGGTGTACGTAATAGTACCCGAGCAAGGAGGTAGCTTAGTTCTTTTGTTACGCGTGGCTGTGGGTATGGTCGCGCGTAGACCTACTAATGCCTAGCAGGGTCGAGGGGTTCAGTCGTTCGTATAGACGACGACGTGGTACCAGCCATGGGGTTACTGGGTCGATAGTACCGTCAAGGGTGTTGACGGGTCAAAGGGTAAACCGCTGCCTAGCTTGACTAGCGGGTCGAAGGTTTCAAGGGTAAGACACGCGAAGGCGGGTGAGCCGTAGCGTGAAGCGTTCACTTAATAGTAGAACGAAGACTGAGGAGTAAAGGCAAGTGGATTGCTAGCGCTAACTAGGCGACAGGCCGTAGGTGGAACTAAGCTAAAGAGAAAAGGAGACGACCCTGTTGAAGGGTTTATATAGTGAAGTAAGAGCATGACAGTTATGTGTCACAACGGTTAAGGGCCAGCGTGGGAAACGGCGTTAGAAGTAGAAAATCAATGGCAAAACCACACTTGAGAAAGAAACGTTAAGGGCCGGCGCATATGGCGTGAGAAGATCAGAAGATGAGGGGTACCTGCGCGGTGAGGGAATAAGCACGCTTACGAGATGTATGGAATGTCGTGGAACGACATGGAAGGAATGAGGTAAAGCGTAGGAAAAGGAAAGTATTAGTCCGATATTGACAAAAAGGAAAAAGTGTTCATCCTGCGAGCAAGTCGTAACATCTTACTTATGGCCATTGAATTTACCCACATAGATGTCCCCACCACTCACTCAGCCACCAATCCTGTCACTGTCTCTATTCCCTCTATCAACCCTGAGAGGATCTCTCCTACTCTCCCTGCCACTCCATAGCCTATCAACTTCACCGCTCTTGTGAATAATGTTCCCCAGTCCTATATCTCCCCCATCTCTGGGAGGATCCAATTCTCTCCAGCATTCACCCCTCCACTCAATCAGGAACCTTCTCCCAGATCCCTCATTCCTAGACATACACCACCCCCAACTTGTTTGAGCTCCTAGCTCTGATTCTCTCACTGCCCAGTCTGGATGGGATTCTCAGATGCTGTTGGATGTTTCTGAACACCATCATGTCAACCATCTCAGAGAAGAGTGGTTTACTGATGAGAATTATGTTTGCTTTCACTTTTTCCTCTCTGATGATCAACTCTGTATACCCATTAGTGTCTATTCTTCTGCTGGATCCCCCTTTTATACCTGGCTTGAGACTGCCATGCAGTTGAATCATATTGCCACCTTCATCTCTGGCTCAGGCCTGGTCTTCCCTCACACAACCCTCAGCAGGACAATGCAGGATTTCATCTATCACACCTGGTATAGCCTATACTCTCTTGGCTTCCAGTTAGGGTACAAAAACTTCTTGTTCAACATCGATAACCACTTCTGAGATCTTGCTGCCGCAGGTCGAGGACTTGGCAATGAAGTCCTTTGAGATGGTTTGCCAATCCATAGGCAGACTCTCAATGACTGGTGGACAGGCCAAAACAGACAAGATCAGATCCATCTTGGACATCCCCGTTACAACCAGTGTTGCTTCTAGTGTCACTGTCTTGGTCATACCCAGCTGACATGTCAACAATACACCTGTCATGGATGCCAAAGGCATGCACCAGGGCACTCCCTCACTCACTGTCCAGGACCCCTTTGCTCCCTCACCTCTCGCATTACCGACCAATGTGTCCCTTCCTCATCTTCCTCTACTCCACACTGACCCCAAGCCACATTCCATAATGGACAAATTGTTCATCGAACCAATCCCCACCATTCTTCTCGAACCTCCACCTCTTCCTCTCAAAACTCTTACCATCCCACATCATCCTCACCTTGCACACCATCCCCTTTTGAGGATGGAGACAAGTTAGATGACATTGGATATGCCAACATCACTGGTTCTCTAGGACCCACCTTTAGGGAATTGTAAGGAATCCTTGCTGTAGCTTCAGAGTTACTAAGGGGGTAATGTTACAATTCGCTTGCAGGGTCATCTCTTTTTTCTTACTTATGCTATTAGACTAACACTTTCCTTTCTCATGCTTAACCCTCACTCTTCCACATCGTTCCACAATGTTCCATACTTCTCATAAACATGCTTATTCCCTCACCACACAGGTACTCATATCCTTCTGATCTTCTCATGCCACATGCACCAGCCCTTAACATTTTCCTCTCATGCATGAGTTCTACGATATTCATTCATATTCTACCACCATTTCTCATGCTGGCCCTTAACCATTGTGACATATAACTGTCATGCTTTTACTTTGCTATATAAATCCTTCAACAGGGTGTTCCCTTCTCTTTCCTTAACCTAGTTCTACCTATGGCTTCCACCTAGTTAGCACTAGCAATCAACTCTCATAGTCTTCATTCTACTATTGAGTGAATGCTTTACACCTCAACTCTGTCTCTGTGTGTCTTCCCCCTTGAATCCTTGACCCTATTGCCAAGCTAGGCGTAGGAACTTAGACTATCCAACCATCATTGGGTAGATACTTAGTCAGCAACCCCATGGCCAAACACTGTGTGCAGGTATTCTCAACCGCAAACCTCTTTGCCCTCACCTCCTGCTAGTCACTAGGCTCAGTAGGTCTATGCATGACCTTACCCAAGGCCACACGTAACATCACTGAGAATATCAGAGTGAGATTGCATTCCATTTGGCATTGTCTGGCATGCCCAGCTAATAGAAAGCAAGGACAAAATTGTTCTCCATCTCCCTTGCAAGACCTCTCCTCACCAATCCCATCCTGTTTGACATTGTCAGGCAAAGTTCCTTGGTCTTATGTACCTGCACACAGTGAGATATCCTCATAGAAGTGGCCATTTCATAGAATATGAGGGGACTTTCACCTGTTGGAAAACCATTGCATCAGTGCCACAGCATGCCTGCACTTGCATAGTCATACCATGTGACTTATTCTTTTAGGGTTGTGAACTGTGCAGCAATAATCCAGATGTTGGTCAAGTGCTGCAGCCTGATTTAATTTCTCAATGTGACATGCTCTTATAAATCAGTTTTGAAAATCTATGTAGATGACAGCTGGCCACTTGTGGCCCATTGTGCTCAATCTGGTAGACTGTGTTGTTATAACACACTGCTAACTAACTGGCAGGTGACCTGCTCTTATATGGCAGTATACATAATGTGCATTGACCACAAATTGCTACCGATGGGCCAGTCGAGTATGTTCCCGCACACATTGCAGCAGCATCCCACAGTTAACTATTCTGCGGATGACCTGCTTTTATAACAGTCTTATATTAAAATGTACATATTGGATATATGCTGATGTAGGCGAGTCATATAAGTGTCTCGTAAGACCCTTATCAGCGTAACTCGGTTCCCGTGATGGCCAGGCCAGGCTTTGCACATCACTAATTAGGAGGTTTGAATCACAGAGAAATGTCACGATAATGCCTCGATCTCAATACCAAGTGACATCCAGACAATGTTTTCGACCACGATGTGCCTTTTTATCTTAATATAAAACTGCCAACTGGGAATATCCCGACCCGATGACATGGATGTCTAGATCGTGACCTTCGCATCAGCGGGACAGTAAGCGGTCTTGAGCCAGTAGCCGAGGTAGCCGATGGTCATGACAGGTCATGACTGGTCAAGACCTCCACCGGCCCACTGATGAGTCGGATCAAAGATAACCCTCTCAAAAGTACGTGTTCCGACTCATCCCGAACCTGATAAGCTCGAACATTGCTGAAAAGGAGCCAACAGTTTGTACTTTTTTATTCATGCCTACGACACAATTAGGTACCAGCTCCTAGTTTACCAAGGCTCGACAACGTAGCCAACATAGAGGGGTAACAATACACTACCAATTGGAATGCGTGTGCACGACACCTTCTCTCTTTCTCTTCCTTTTTACGAATAAAACCAGCGATTATGTAGCCAAAAAAAACAATACTAGAAAAAAAGACGCATTATACGCCAACAGTGCCAGTGGGTACATCTGAAAAAAGAATAAAGCTTGGAGAACGAACAAACTTGAAAGGCAAGGTGTACCTGCCCGATGAAGAATAGAATAGACCATCGCGTGTCTAGCCCCGCTTTGCCCGCTCTGGGAGCGCAGCGATCGGTCTCGACCCAGGTGACCCAGCACCGTGACCCGCACCCGCACTAGTACCTTCCTCGTTGGCACGTCCCAGACGGTTAAATCCCATTGATATGCCAAGTCCCGGTCCGTCTTCGTCCATCCTCCCCCCACCTCCACCTCCACTACCCCCACTCCCAACGCTACCGCTGCTCCCTCGCTCCCGCTCGACCAAGGCACGTTTCGAACTGGGAGGACCCAGGGTCTGCGAAGCGTACCGCTTGAAGGACGGCCTGAACACTTCCCCATCGCTCCCGCTCCCACCCGTCCCCGTCCCATGACTCCCATCGCTCGCCACACTCGACGCACGCGAATCCGAGGTCGGACTCGGTTCAAACGAGAGCGATGGCGTTGAGACGTAGCTCACCGGATGCGTATGTGCGTTCGGAGGAGGGTGTGGGAGACACGACGTATGAGGGGGCATCCCCGACATCGACATCGACGGTGGGATCGGCAAAGATATCGACGCCCCTTGCATCGGCGGCGGCTTGACCACGTGCGCATGTCCATGCGGTGCTTGCGTGTGATTCGGATGTGGACCGGGATGGTGTGAAGAGGGTACTGGAAAGCCCGGTGCAAACGACGAGGCCGAACTCGAACTCGACGGTCGACTGATCCCCCGGTGGTCTCCTTGTCCTTGGCCCGTACCATGGGCAGCCGGGGAACCGCCGGCGGATCCAACACCTTCCTCCTCTGGACTTCCCCGTAAACTTGGCCTCGTCCCCTTGCGTCTAGGCACCAGGTTCAGCTTGAGCGACGCACTCCGCGCATTGACAGCCGCCTCGTAACTCCTCAAGTCTTCCGGACTCCCATGCCCGTGTCCATGGCCATGGCCATGTCCATGTCCGTTCATGCCCGCACCCCCATTCCACGGATGGTTCTTTTCCACTGTCGGCGTGACACTTGGCAGCGATGTCACTCTCACGCGACGCCGTTGGCCCGTAGGCGACTGTGGCATCGACCCCGCTGCCGACGCGCCAGACCCAGAGCCAGACGCTTCCAAGGACGCCGACCCCGATCCGCCCAAGGGCGAGCGCAAAAACGTCTTCCACATATCCCTCAACTCTCTCTCTCCACTTGCACCCGCGCCGTCCTTGCCATTGCCGTTCGTGGTCGCGGTCGCGGTCAACGACGGCGTAGGCAGCGACCCGAGCGAAGTCGGTCGCTCCCGAACAGCCTGTGCTGGCATCCTCACCGGCATTGGCGTCGCATTCGGCGAATGCGGTAGCAATCCCACACCCAGGTTCGAAAAGAAGGGCACCCCATCCGTAGACAACCCCGCAAGCACGTTCGGGTCGTCAATCGACATGAGCCCAAACGCCGACGAGAAGCTGCCCTCCCCTACCCTCGGCGGCTGTGTCGTCTGCGCGACATGTGCGGCCTGAGACGGATCTGAGGGAGGATACGGCGGCGGCAACGTGGTCGGGATCGAACTCCGGCGTTGATGCTGCATCACATGTGCATCGTGCGTCTGTCTCTGCATCTCCTCTGCACTGTCGTACATGTCGCCCGCCGGCAGCGGGAGATGCACATTGGAAGAGGTCGCGCTCGAAGGCACCGACTGCGACGTTGCACTGCTGCTGTCGCTAAGGTCCAAACTTGTCTTGCGGTGGCGGTATGCAGAGCCGATGAGCCCCGCACCGTAAAAGTCGGGCGCAAAGGAGGCGGGTTCCGAAGAGGTGAGTGACTGCGTCCGCACGACGCCCTCAAACGACTTGGTATCTTCCAGAGAGGAATAGCTTCCAGTGTCACCCCAGGCGGGGTACCAGTTGGACGATGGCTGGTGTGGTTGGATGGCATAAATGTTGGGCAGCATCGGGGTGCTGCTGGAGAGCATCGGAGGACCAGGACGTCGAAGGAAATCCGTCTGTCCCCTGTATTTGGAAATCATGTCCATCTCAGGTTCCATGGAAAGGATTTGCGGCATCTCTGCGGTGGTCCAACTGGGAGGGTAGGCGGGAGCAGCAGGGTTAAAGGTAAATGGGGTATGGAAGATCTGGTCCGAGGAAGCGGAAAAAGACGTGGAGCCAAGAGGTGGCGCAGAGGGTGGTGGCGCGAGGATGAAACCGTCGTAAGCAAGTCGCGACGAGCCAAAGTTGCCGCTGAGCGAGGAGGAAGACGAGGAAGGGGAGTGGGGGGGCGGGTGGTGGCCAGGGCCACTCGGAGCGGTCTGCCGATGAAATTTGACATAGGTGCAGCGAGACTTGCGAGACACGCATTTTGCTGAAATGCAAGCATGAGCGGGTGGTGGAGACCATGTCGGCAAGGACGTACAACATGGGTTGGACCCGTCACAAGGGAGGCTGGACTGGACACACTGGTCGCAGGCCTGTTTGGAGGTGGCTGCACGGGATGCGGCGGCAGAACCTTTTCTGCGGCCACCTGGTGCGACGCTGGGAAGCGGCTTCTCGTTGGCGTGGCATTTGTTGATGTGGCGAGCTAAGAGGTCGCTAAAAGGCAACGCGTGAGGTGACTTTAAGGGAAAGTGGAGAAGGGAGTAGTACCTTCTTGCAAATTGGTCTCCACAATATTGGCACTTGTAGGGACGGTCGCCGGTGTCTGGATTACGCCGAGTGGTGAGTGGATGCAGTGGAGCAGGGCAGGGAACGTACGTGATCGCATGTGGCGAGCGACATGTTGTGGACGAGTAAAGGTAGCCTGGCACACTGGACATTTGTGGTCACCGCCCATTGTTCGTTGTCGTCGTCGTCGATGCCAGAGAGTCGCTCGGTTGGTGAATCCAAGCCCGATGACACAACTTGTATATATTTACACAATCAATCTTTCCAACCCCAGATCTCAGATATCGGCTACAGCCGAGTTATGATGTCATAGATTCATTTCACACCGCTGCAAGTCCCGTATGTTGGCGCACCCCGTCCGCCCGTGTCTGCCCGTCTTTATACTGCTCACGGATGTGCTCAGCTGTCGAACAAGACGGACACACGGACGCAACAAGGGAACAACATTTACCTGGGTTGCCAAGACAATGAACACATGACGCAATATGTTTACACCTGTTGACGCGAGATCGTGGCGGAGATCAATCCGCTGCAACACGCAGCTTGACGTCAGACGCAGACCAGCAGCACTGCGTCATGCACACTCACCTCGGTGCAGCCACGGGAACGAAGACCTCCGCATTGGCACTGCAATCACCGGTCAGCGTCATGCAGCAGAAAACGTGTGCGATGTGCCGGAATCCCCGCAGATTTCCGGCTATCAGATGACAATAGAGACGTGCCAAAATAGAAACCAAGTCAAGCGCACAGCTCGACACCCCCGTCGCGAGCGCATCTCGTTCATATCACGGGTCCCGCGATGCCAAGTGGATTCGCAGCTCAGATTCGGGCCCATCCCGAGCATGCAATCGCCGTAGACCCGATTTGCACGACAAGGGCCACAGACACGGCGGTCCCACGCTGACGGGAATATTCCATGGTGTCGCTGAGAACGACTGACGTAACGATCATGCCACCGGCGTCATCGATCTTCACCGCCGCATCAGGGGACCAATCGGATCATCGCACAGCCGATCCGGTCAAACACGTCATCTGCACAAACAAGCCAAAACAACATCACTCACGGTGTCAGATTGTCCATTCCAAGGGACTGCAGGTCGACGGGAATGTAGTGCTTGTTCGGCAGCTGATACGTCACCTGATCAATCCCTGCGTTCTCGCACAGCACCCGCGCGCCCATCTTGAACAGCGTCGCCTGCCATCATGACAGTGTGTGTGTGAGAGCCATCCGTCCCTATCGCATGACCATACCTGCACACTGGCGCTCTCGTCCGTCGCAAAGATATCCAGCGTCGCCGTCCTTGCACGCGCAGCGACATCGAGTGCATCACTCACGCCAACGGGGAGGGTCAGTTTGGCATCCGTCGAGACGGGCATCGTCACCGGCGCAAAGTGGTACTCGAGGTCGACAGCCGTGCTCAGAATACGGTCCGACACCTCGACGAGCGTCGTGTATTCGTCGCGGATGAACCCCTCGAACGCAGACCCCGTCGACTTGAGCACTGAAAGCCAGTCAGCACGCGCCAGACAGTCGGGGCAGACCTACCAAGCAAGTCATGAATACCCGCAGTTACCTTGGCGGACAAACCTTGTTCATTTGTCTTCTCGAGCTACGAAACGGGGGAGAGCATCAGGAGGGCGACCAACTATATATGCGTCCGAATCAGAGCGACTGCGGCTCCGAGTCCCCAGTGGCATTATATAAGGAGGGACAATCCACTTGGCTCCACAGGCGAGACCCTGCTCGACTTGTTCCGTAGAGATTCCGACGGCGGCGAATAAATTGCCGGCTCCACTCGTTTCAGTCGTCTAATCTCCCAAATCGAGACGTACCGTCGCATGTACCACCCGCTTGTCTTCCCCGTCTCGATAAAAGGCGTGTCCGTGTGGCTTTCCTTCGCCACTCACGGTGATGCGCGACCATCGGAGCTGCTCGATGGTTACCAGCGCCTTCTTCAGATGCGCGTACGTGGACAGGACGTGGGTCCCGATGTGCAGCGCATAGTGCTCGGGGACGAGAACGTGGTCCGAGACTTTGGCCAGATCTGCCGTACATTAGCCCACAGACGTCGCCCGACAAGAGGAGACGCACAGTAAATAATGTTCTTCACTGTCCACAACGGATCCGTCGGCGTGGGCAGTGTGAGAAAAAAAAAAAGTCACGACGCACTGGAGTCGGTGGCGACGACCACCGAATTGTCCGCCTTGGTGTATCTGGAGACATGCAGCGCTCAGCGCTGTGTGAACAGAAAAACCTGGAAGACCTACGATGTATGGATATCGCCCTCGACGAGAAGAGTGACGTTGTATTCAACAACTTGGTGTACTCGATCGCTTTCGCGCTTGACGCGGAACACCCGCACCTTGTCTTTGCCATAGCGTGAAGTGGTGAGGACAGCGTTGGTGGAAGACATGGTGAAAACCGGACGAGTGTGTGTTGTCGTAGATAAAGATCACCCAAGCTCATGTGATGCTTTTGATAACTTGGACCAGTAGCCGAGTATAATATTCACATTCTCGCCAGAGACTCTTTTGCGTGAGTATAGCTCCCAGCTTGCATCACACAACACCTTGGTCCGGGCACAATCCCCGGATGAGCCACCTGCGTCATTCATGATCTTCTTTTGCCGCGCATCCAATTTCGAATTTAACAAGACGCCACCCGTCCATGATCATTAACATTGTTCTCGAAGTGGTTTGGTCCCGAGTTTTAACCACGCGACCGGCGAGTTCGTTTACTTTTGGGTCAAATTGCGATGATCATACCCTAACCAGCTGGAAGTATGTTGTTGATAGATGGCTCGGAGCACACAGCCTCGGCAGATTGGTAACAGTCTGGTCCCCGGGTATTCAAGAGAGCCCAAAACAGACATCCCACATGGGCCGTACATAGATGCATTCCCAAGTAGAGGCCTTACGAGTCTGGATCTCACGCGAGAAGGCCACGGAGATCGCTCAAACCGACAATCGTCTATACTTTGTTGTGCTATCTAGAGTGAGCCTATCGACAAGGGTGACCCACACAAGCAGCGATCACGTTACCATGCACGGAACATCCGGATCACCAAGCACATGGAATGATCCACGCTGGGACCCTTTTCTTGTATTCTTTGCATTCACCGCTGGCGTCTTTGTCTTGCTCAATCACAGCATCCTAAAGTAACACAGACTAGAGCACAAAAACTAAGCAAAGAACCCAAATCGCACCTCGACGGGCATCTTGATTGCAAACGAGCCCGAGCGCGACAAACGGCACGTAAGACCAGGCTGAGGACATGACGGACCACACCGTTTCTTTCAAGAGAACCATCCTACAAACGAGCATTCATGATGCATCGTGTCCACGAACCAAACACCAACTTACGTATACAATCCCACGCAGACCGACCCGTGACCGTTCATGGCGCTACGTGGAAAGAAAGGTGATACTCGCACACAGCTTCAAATACGGATCACGCACCGAATGCCGCTGCTCTTCCAAACGAGAAATTGCACTCTCTGGACTCATCATATACATCGCAAACCAGGCAAGAAGCACCCCGAATCCCAA
Source organism: Pulveroboletus aff. annulatus (assembly GCA_038094595.1). Classification (NCBI taxonomy): domain Eukaryota; kingdom Fungi; phylum Basidiomycota; class Agaricomycetes; order Boletales; family Boletaceae; genus Pulveroboletus; species Pulveroboletus aff. annulatus. The sequence goes on from JBBPTX010000249.1 coordinate 16,798, forward strand.
CGTGCCGTCCTCGATTCAACTCTTGCGAAAATGCATGGAGAGCCAAGTACGGGGCCCGCCAGAGCCCGCTGGACGCGAACGTGACGACGTAATAAGTTGGAACGCCGTAAAAGGCTAGCTCGTGGATGATCGATGACAGTTACGAACCGGGCAAGACGGCCTTGCGACTCTACGCAAACAGTGATAGTCCTTTGTATGTATCTGAAATAGTAAGGGGTGCAGAAGACGAGGGGAGATTGGCTTTAGTAGAGCTCCAGTTCCCCAAACTTGCATATGAACAAATGCTAGGGGGTGTTATCAACTCACTAGATATGCGTAGAGCAGGGCAATGTGCCTATCCCATGACAGAGACAAGACACGGGCGTCCCCATGACAAACAAGGTGCTATGGCAGCTAAACACTGCTGAAGACGGCCCCTGGTATGGCCCTACGGTATGGGACGTACCATTCACGTGGTTCTGCAAAGGGTCCGTAGAAACATAAAAATAGGGATGGTTGGTAGGACATACTTACCTCTGATCAAGCCTGAAGATGATACAACTTCACTAGGCGAGCATCTACATGATCACCAGAGAGGCCATGTCAGTGATAGCATGTAATTCGAAAGGGCACTTGCGGCTGAGAATGATGTTGCGACTTGAGGGTAATATGGCCCGATGACCCTTGTGCTCAATAAAGCTTCAAATCTGACACCTCAGGGCATTGTTACGATAAATTTGCGAGAACTGGGTATGATAAAAACGTGGATGTTATGATTTGAAGGAAGCAAAAAATCGCTTATCAAACATTTCGCCGGGGTTGCTGCGGGTTCCGAACTTCCGGTCTCTACGGAAAGTCCGAAGAGACTGAAGAGACCCCTCAGTTGGCAGACAAGGAACCCGTGACGATGCCAGACATTCACCTTGCGAACTGCAAATCAAACCAAAGTGCCGCAGGGAAGTCCAAGTGACTCCCCGCACAGACCGGAAGGTCCGAAACTCGTGTCAGTCGAAGCCTATTCCATCGACAAGGAAATACAGGCTGATACCGCCTTAAGCTTAAGCACTCATAATGCATGATGGCCCACCAGTCTTTGCACGTTAATTGGAGAAGCATGCAAAACAGGCACCACTACACACCACCTTGGTTCTATCATCGGCTCTCCTTCGAAAGTGATCCGCAAACAACGTGTCGTGCTCGTGTCTTCTCGTCGGGATAAACCTACAACATCCCTCGGGTCTCTGAGTTGCATACCATGGGAACAGAGTCGCAAAGCCCGTGTTCACCACAAGAGGATTCATCGGACGTGTTGCCGAAGTTACGCAGTGACGTGCCGCATGGCCGCTCAGCGGAGTTTTCTGGACGCGAAATGGATGATCGGCCGTGTCGTGCCGACTCAAACAGGCTTCAATCGCAGGCGAACGGAACCGCCGTCAAACGCTTGTCAATCCCTGAGCGGTGCGGTCTCATTAGAGAACTTGATGCGGCAAGCAGCCAGCCGAGACAATTGTGCGTGCATGTGCCAAGCTTATCCGGGGCAAGTTGTTGAAGACCTGAAATACTATACCTAACCAAGGCTAACTGGTTGAAAACTTTTGTCAAACGCTGACAGGTGGCGAAATGATACTTGCGGAATCTGTTCAAGTCTGTCAATCACCGAGCCCGTTGCGGCGGATTGAATCAGGAGGTCGCCAATTGACATATTATTTGCACCTGAAACTTGAATTATTGTGGGTGATCGTTTGTGCCAGCTGCGATGCGGGAATACCATCACGCTTGCCGTGAAGTACCTGTCTCGCTACTCCAAGCCTAACTATAATTAGACGTTTCACGAGAATCTTGCGAAGTTGGTTGACGTCAGTGCAATATGCAAAGCTGGAGTTGTGACACGTTTGAATTCCCTACCATCGTTTGCATCCTGAGGGGCTGACTATTTTAGCAGCGAGCTCACCATTTGCACCGCTCTTTTCACACTGCGAAATGCCTAGGTCCGTGATCAATTGACACAATGACTCGGACTTCGCATGCCTTGCGCCGCGGATCCTTTCCGTCAATGCCAGTGGTACACATGACCAACTGACACCAAATATTTGGTAAGGGAATTCAAACCTATCACGATCTTCTGCCAGACTAAATTGCGAATGTTGCACGTCGTGCGCGTTTACGGTAAGAACGAGCCAAAAACGATGAAAAGGGTTAGCCGCATCACGCCCGCAGTTGCGGTCAATGATGCGAATCAAGTTAGCCATAGACCACATCGAGCGTTGGCTCAGGAGCTAGTGCCGACTTAGGTCCACTTACTACATCAATCATCTAGCCATGCCAACCGTGCCAGGAACGAACCGCGGAACTTCGGGTGCTCTCACAACTTGAAGCCCGCTCCTCACACTACGAGCACTTCTACTTTTACGTCTCTACTATCCTTGTCGGAGCACCCTGCTCGAGTCAGTGCCCCAGCGGCGACCTCAGCCTCGTGGCGGTAGTCTGGTCATTTCGGCACGGACGCAATAGACTTGCTCCCTTTGTCTTCTCCGCCCTGTGTTCATTGATCTGGATCCTATCGGCAGCGCGCTACAAACGCGGTCAACCTGGTTGAGTTGTCGGGGTCTATTGTGATCCGTCAAGCTGTGGAAAAAACTTACCTAGGGCAAGGTATATATACGTCCCTTTGCGACGGCCGGCACCGTCAGTTTTTGCTTTCTACTACCTGTTGTCAGCTCTCGCCGTCGCGCAACGTTCGCCCACGACTATGGAGCACTTTGCGCAGTTGAACTTTCGTTATCCCGGAACTCCCGACGTACCGCGGCTCCATGTTTCTCAGCAACTACACGGCTCCGCCTATCACGTGGTGCAAGATGTTCAGTCAATGCAGGACCGAACTCATCCAGGGGAGGAGTATATCTGTCCCGATTCCACCGGGATGACACATGCCCACCGCTCATTGGACGCCACGGCCGGCCACGGGTTATATCCGCGCACCCTTATCAGTCCACGAGGTGCTGTCCATTCTGATCCATCGGATTCCATACAGCTATATTATCCCGCGGACGCGTCCGCACACCTATCGGACCTATACATTCCGTCATCCAGCGACAAGATTACATGTACAGACCACCGCCCGCTAGACGCGATCTTTGCCAATACGCGTTCCCCGTCTGGATGGCCACAAGCCAAATCGGGTTCTGTGCATCCGTCGCATAATGGAGCAACACATGGGCACCCTCGGCATACTTCGCCGGTACTCACGTATTCTCTGCCGACTAGACCACAAATGGACGGCGTTGTGCAAATTCCGTTGCTCGCCGTGGATAACCAGATGAGCGGCACGGGCCTCATTGTCGATTTCCGATGTTCCGATTGGGGAATTGGTATTGAAGTCCAGGGTGCGTTATTGTATATCGCGCGTACCTGTGTGACTGAAACCTATCTCAGGGATACCCATGTCCGACCTCTTGCATGGTAACGTGTCCGGCCTCGAGGATCCCTATCAACGTGTGCTCGATGGATTGGGTATTACTGAATTGCGATTCAATATCCTTGTGCGTTTACCGCTCTCATGCTGAAATGTGATACCTTATCTCTATTGACTGCAGTGGCCTCATTATCCTCCGTTTGCAAAGACCATATCCGCCTTCGGTACGGACGGAAAATTGATCACCCGCGCCGGATTGGGTTACGAGGCTGCTCTTGCATTTGCCGAATTCTTCTACGTACGTAGTTTTCACTTCCAAAGTGGGCCCGCTCTCACGCAGATTTTCTGTGTGGTACCAGCAAATAACGTCACAGTCTATACCACCTACACAACCTGGACCCTATACGATCGCCTCAGGCTCATCAACAGGGTCGTCCACGGATGGGATCAAATTTGACCAACTGCATCTGATCACGGTGAGGAATACGAGCCGTGGGGAATGGATAGCCGAGATAAGAGCTGTTTTGATGCCTTGAGAGACTTGCGTGAGTCCCCGTTTCTCTGTATCGTCGTTGTGTTTACTTGCCTAGCTAATCTCCATTCGTGCCGCCACACCACCAAGACGTTTGACATTGGTACTTGAACCGCATATTTTTTTAACCGCATACCGGACCTACACTGAGAACAATATAGCCATATTGCATCGTCTTTGCGACACTCGGGCTGCTTTTGACCCGGGAAACGATGTGATGCGTAAGACACATTCACGCTTTGATCAATCGTGGTGAGACAATCTTGTCCTTTGTGCATGGGCCTGCAAGGCCAGATGTATGAGGGCCACCGCGTCAACGAGATTTGGATCTGAAATATCGAGCACATCTCATTCTTATGGGTTGTCTTTTCTATTCTAATTATGCTGGTCGTCCATTCCCGCCAGTCTTATGCTAGATCCCTCCGTGAAACCGTTTGTGAACTGGGGCTCGGACTATACGCCCACCAGTGGGACAGGACGGCATTGACCATGCTGGAAGAGACATCTTGTACCTCGATGTCTGCGTGACGTTCCACATAGAATCCACTGTTAAAGGTCTCCAGCTGTCGAGTATCGAGCCGCCGGAGCGAATTCCGCCCCGACAGACCGGAAAGTCGTCGTTTGGCGGGACTCGGCGGGTGCCCTTGAGCAGGTACGTAACAAATGTTGCTCGGTAAGTCAGCGCAACTACTGCAGCCTGCTATAAAATAGCCTTGGATCTCACAGTGCATCATGATGTGCCGGAGACACGGAACTTACAAGTGGAACCTAGATCCTTTGAAGGATACGCGAGATATCGTCCTTGATTGGTTTCGGGGAATGAACCGAGTGGCGCCGTAGTGAGCGACACTGAGTGACACGTTTCAGGTTGTTGACGATGGCTAGCGAAAACTTGAACGGGTATGGATGGATCAGGACGATGGGGAAACATGACTGCAATTTAACCTGGCGGATAAAATTATGCCGTCGTACTGTGTGTCCAGGTCGCCCCTTGGGTTGGACCTGAATCCTGCTCCATTTGCTCAGTTCTCCGAGAATGGAGGTAGGGAAGCTCACCAAGTAAGGTGGGGATTCCACGACATTGCATTTTCGTCGAGTATGCAACATCACGTTGCGCGGCCCAAGGAATTACGACAAGATTGGAGGGCACTGGAGACTCGGTTGCTGACTTATCGAGGTCATGATTAACTCGTGTATACCTCATTTGTGTTTATATACTAGAATGTACATCATGGGTCGTCATTTGGGATCTCGTCCTGTCGGATCTATATTTTCATGAGGTAAAACTGTTCTGTTTGCGTGGGCACGCAGCGACTCGGTGTGTTCCACTTGTTTCACCACCCTCCATTCAGCAGTTTAACCTGAACCTGGACCAATGGGGGGCCAGCGCTGTATCTACGCGTCGCCACCATCAAGACACAAAGTAGGTTCGGCAAATAATTTGTATGACACTGGTCTTACTTCTTAGCGCATGCCATCTAACCACAATTGTTAAGCTTGCGGCGGTATAAACGTATATGAGGTGTTGCAAAACCTATCCATTCCCTCATCATCGACCGTCATCCCCATGTCTCTGCTCAAGTTATCATTGTTGCTCCTGTCGGCGATATGCTATGACGTAGCAATCGGCTACTCCGCTCCTCCACACCCAGAGGACAAGGTTGCCGTGACGTCCGTTCGCGAACAGATATGGAGGTACGCTGCGATACCATGTAGCCTGTTCACAAAGGTATCTATATTATAATTCAATCAATGAGTTCTCAACTATCAACTAGGTGACAACCTACCTAATTGCTGTGGCGGAATCGATAGTTATCCTCGGGTCGTTGCATGGCGATACACGCTGGTCGTCTGATACGATTTTGTCAGCACTGAACGCACTCGGGCCGGCAGGAGCCAGCCAACTGACCGTCTCGTTTGTCTTTGGCGCGTTACTGGTCATCGCAGGGGGAACTCTTCGCGTCATATGCTACCGGGTACTCGGGCCGTACTTTACATTCATGCAATGCATTCGTAAAGACCACAAGCTGATCACGAATGGACCATATGCCGTGGTTCGCCATCCGGCTTATGCAGGACTCCTGATGTGTATCGTCGGGTCGTGGGTCATGAATGGCAGTCCTGGATCATGGGTGCGTACGTCGGGCATGTTGAACGTGCCATGGGTCAGGGCGGCGGCTGTGGGTTGGGGAACGATTATGCTAGCGTCCGTTGTGACGTTATTTAGTCGTTCGACAGAGGAGGACCAGTTTTTATCCGAAAGTTTTGGCAGGGAATGGAGGGATTGGGCAACGCGGGTGAAATATAAATTGGTTCCATTTGTTTACTAGTAAGAACGCTTTCAGCATGTAGTGTAGGAGGTACTGCGTACCTAACAGGAGATGGCCGCCAAACTATCGAACTTGGTGGTGCACATACACGAGGGAGTCAACCTAGCACTCTGAGGAGAACAGAGTGGACTAGTATTGCCGTTTAAGAAGGCGGTTTACCCTGCCAGTGAGTAGTCTGCTGACTAGACCATCTATATGCTAGGACATCCTGAAAGACAAAGTCTTCGCAAAAGAGTGGTAAAACTGAGAATCAGAATCATTATAATTCCTAGTTAATGATGGCCAACTTGAACGACCTGGCACTGTTCGGGCGAAGAGATGGAAGATTCAGGTGTTCCTAAGTATGTCAGAAACGAAACAGACAACCTTCTATTTTAGACTCCGAAGTCCGTGACTCGCTGAGCGGTCCTGGTCAGCTTTGGGGCCACAGCTTCATAGTCCAAGCAGCCTGAGTCGTGGTCGATCGATCCAACAAAGTACGGTCACTCTGAGTCGTGATGATCGAGAAGATTCGAACCAGCAAGTTGGGTAGTCCACCATGATGGATTCGCATTGTTGACTCACCATGACAGGCGAGTCTGAGGGGGCCACTGACCTACTAGCGTTGGTAGTACGACGACGAGGAGTAGCTATCAATCACTGGCAGTTGGTCGTCGCTCTGTGACTAAGGCACGTCATTGATCGATATTGATTGATACTGATCTACGGCAAAGACTTCGTTGTCGACTTTCCTTCAAGCTGACTACTAAGGGCCCGGGGTCGTGTAGCACCGGCCACGTGGGCCGTAAATTAGTTTGATTCCGTCCACAATTATCCTGAAACAACCGCGATCACAAACAAAGTGGTCACACCGTCAAGCCACGGCCGTTAACGTTGGTTCCCCATGTCTAGGGTTCTCGAGATCCTCTTACTAGTCTCGCCCATCTTCTGCAGCTGTCAACAAAGGGATAATCGTGTGCATCCTACTCAACCGTAACCAACTAGCTAAGATAGCCTCGTCCTTGTCCAAGTCTATAGATGCTCAAGATTTGGTTCTGCGATCGACGAACGAGGAACCGGAGTGCGTTGCTGGCCCAGGTTGGAACATGGGTTGTGGACAGTGGATAAGGTTCGAATACCTTGCGCCGGTCCACTGTGGATCAGTCTGTGCTTGGACCACGGACCACAACCGCTTTAAAATCAATACCACAAACTCCTTTATGGTCCATACTAAATAGTGGACTTCCACAGTGCGTGGTCAGCTTTGGTCCTATTGACTTGCATATTTGTAGATTTGTGGTCATGGGTCGCGCACCAACGTATAAAAGGTCTCTATCTTCTACATAGGCTGGCCAGTTCAACTCATTCGCGTCTCCAACCACCCCTTCCCCTTTGTCGCTTCCCTACCTTCTTCATCTTTGTGCTTATGAACCAACTCGGTTCCTCTGACACTGTCCACCCCCCCAAACTCTATGTTGCCCATCCAAATGGATCCACCCACTCATGCCCTGTTCCTGAGGCCACCATACTGGACCCGGGAAAAGTCCTCGCGCAGATATACAAACACGTACCTAATCTCGAGCTATCGACGGATCCCTTAGGTGTATTGTGCAAACAAATAGAAATGCACAGTACGAACCCACAGCAAGCTGTTCTTCCCGTTGGTTCGTCGGGTTTGGTCGGAAGGTGGTCACGCCCCCATGACCTTCCAGCAGAACCTGTAGCGGTGGGGATTTGCTACCCACCCTGGCCGGAGGTGTCGGTCAACTTCACAAACAGGAACAAAACATGCCCATCGACAGGTACGTTTGTGATGCTGCTTGCGGTCTTGGCAGAGAAATAATTTTCATTTCTGTGCTGAAAAACAGGTGTTCCCGTGATTGACATTCTTGGAGGAACATCGAGCATACTTGATGGCGCGGGGGACATTATTTTCAAGGAGAACGCAGATGCAGAACTATTCTTGATGATTCGCGTGGGTGAAACATGTGAAGAATTGAAGGTCCATTGACTTATCTGACGTTGCATTAACAGTGGGAAGGGTATCCAGTTCAAGGTTGCAAGATCCCCACCCATAAGGCGGACGGCGGACCATTGACCCGTTATGAATTGGCTCGGAAAATTTCAGCAGCGTATCTGCATTTCTTCCGAGTTAGTGCCACTCTCCATCGTAACACGCCATTTACTCAGATAGTCATCTACGATTCCAGGAAGTAGAGATCAAGTGCATTCTACCAGAGACATTAGGGTTTTTCAACATTGCCCTCCATCAATGGACGAACTCTCGAGACGATTCGCTAGGCGTGCAACTGCAGCAGCTTCATCTTGTTAAATTGCGTTTGGTGAGTAGATTGAAGCCTGCGCAGTCTGAGTCACACCCAGTGGAATCTGAATGGCCCGCTTCCTCACTCTGGGTTGCTGAGGTAGATATCGTATAGCTACTGTATCATTCTTATGTAGGCGGGTAATGTACACGTGTATAGTGGTTCCTAGTATGTAGCTCAAGTTACCGTGACGATTTCATGCTATCATGATGATTCTACTATGAAACATGGTTTCTGGTACCATATTGATGTGTGCTCACCGCCACGATCCTACACATGATCTATGATCATGCATTACCACACATCCATATACAGTAGATTGCACAGCAACTAGTTAACTTGGAGGGCAAGACAAGAAGAAAGATCCACCGAATATCAAGACCCGACCATGACGAATGAAAAATGACGTCAATTGTGCTGTTGGTAGAGCCCAACATCACTGAGTCTGAGAGGGAATGAATCAATTCAGATACCAAGATCGTTCTATCTGAAAGGTGTGACGGTTCTAGTACGCCTAAGACATCGCGTATCGGCCTGCCCTGAATCATTGCACGTGATCATTGTTGTCTCGCGCATGCACAAAATTCATTATTAATATTTCTATTTCTTCGATGCGACGCGGCAACAAATCACACAAGGTCAGTCGCATCTTGGACACGATCCATAACGCCGTTCACAACGTTTTTCATAGGTTCCTAATGTCAAACTTCGGCCTGCACGGTCCCCGACTCGTCCCGCCCGAAACTGTGACCAAGACGCGTCGTGGGACCGTACCAGCTCTGACTCGGAGACCCCTCCAAGTGCAAGCGTGGTAGATCATTGTCCAAGACCTTTCAAAGGGCTCACTATTTGTGCGACTGGGACCATTGACAAGGTCTGCCACCAGCGAGTCGGAGGTCCCTAGTCTCACACCCATGCAGTCCTCCTTGTTCAAGATGGCGTTCGAACTCGGTGCCAACTCCACAAGCGACTTGACCGACCGCGTCACTCATCTTATCGCGAGTGTGCACGGCGGAGCCAAGTATATGGTATGTTTCTTCTGATCTTCGTCTTTTGTTTTCGCTCACATGAGTAGTGCGCTCTCGAGCGTAAGATACCTATTATGACTCCAGATTGGATTGAGGAGGCGTATGGCATATGGTTACGTGGAGACGACGTGGACGTAGAGCAGGTGCGAAAAACTCGTCCTCTTTGCCTCGATATCTCACTGTTCGTCCTGTCCCAGAGTAAATCAAAGTATCGATTGCCCATATTCTCAGGTGTCGTATTGTCCCTCTCTGGGATCGAGGACGTCAAGCGCCGTACGGAAATAAACCGCATTGTGACAGAGCATCAAGGGATTTATCTCAAAAATCTAGAGCGCCCTGTCAAAGTTACGCATCTTCTGTGTTCAGGTGACTCCGAAACCGACAAGATGAAGTATGCGGAAAAGTTCAACAAGCGCAAAGAAGCACATATACATCTCGTTTGGGAAGAGTGGTTCTGGGATTGTCTTGAATTTGGTGGTAAGCATTGCTTCAATTTACGATATTACATATGCCAATGTGCTCTGAAAAGGTAGGTTCGACGAGAAAAAGTATCAAGTGAGTCGACCGAGACCAGAACGAAAGTCCTTGCACGAAAGTGAGTGCTTGTTTCGCATACCAGTCATTTTGCCAAGGTTGACATCACGTTCCTATCCAGACCCTATATCTCCATTTCCAATTCAAAATACCGTTCCAGGCTCCCACAGGAATTCGGCTATTCCTGTAGACGATGCTAGTCAACCAAAACGGCCGACACCCGTGGCTCTTAGTGGCGGCTTCACTGTCATAAATAATCTTTCTCTGGATGGTAACGAAGAAGAGATGGCCATTGTCAACAAACCAGTGCCTGCAGTAACCCTCCAAATCTGGCAAAGTCTCCTGAAACCTCGTGGATTCGAACTCGAGGGTGGGAAACTCGTCAGAAGTCCCTCGAAGTCACAAGCTACGCGATCGCCATCTTCGACACCAACGCGGTCCCAAAGGCGGTCGGACGTGGTGAATCGTAGCACAGCTGCAGTTCGGTGTGGGAAAGAAAAGGAGAAAGGCAGTGTCATATCGTCATTTAGACGAACGAAGTCGTTTGCGCCGGTCCCTGTGAAAGAATCTACTGTTCGACAGCCATTTCGGCGAAATACGACGTGCCCTCCAGTTTGCCCTGATGGAGCGGTAGACAGTGGTCTGTATGACCCCGTTCGGTCTGAAAAGGAGCCAGCAGTGCCGACTGTCTTCGCCGGACACACCTTTCGTCTGCTTGGTGAAGCGCGTTGCCCAAACGTTCGGTTTGCCATTGAGAATGGGGGTGGTGTCGTGTCGGACGATGATATCGAAGAACCAAGTTTCATTATCGTCAGGTTAATAAGGTAGGTTCTCGATGTCTAGCTCTCCATCGCTTTCTTTATTCGATGTGAATGTCTCGTTGACTTGTCGTTACAGTGGAAGCAAGCTTTGCCGTGAGGAATTTGACGACTACGCACGAACCAAGTATAGGACAGAATGCTGGTTGGAACATTGCGTATTTCAAGAGCGCATATGTGAACCGAACGAAAATGTATCTTTTAGGCCACTGACGATCACGATGCCAGTACCTGGTATGTTCGTGTCAATTACGATATCCACCTTTCAATACGCTTATGCATGAACAGAGGCGGAAAAGATCAACTTGAGTTTATCCGGTTTGGATCAATCCGAGCTGTGCTGGACCCGCCGTCTTGTGAGGGCCGTTGGTTCGTTGACCCTCCATTCCGCCATATACGACTTAGTTATCGTCACATTTGCGTAGGGATAAATCTTGAGCCGACATTCTCTCGCCGGTCGACGCATCTACTCTGTCCCAGTGGGACTGGGGCTAAGTTCGACAAGGCGTTGGAGTGGCGAATTCCAGTCGTTTCTCTGGCTTGGTTGGAAGACGTTGCGAGGATGGGAGCCATTCCGCGTGTGGATGAATACCTTGTTGGTAGATCTCATACCCAGGTATCTGTCGATGGAGAGCATGGTTCGCAGTACATTCGACATCCAGACCCGGAAAGAGCCAAGGGAAGAGGCAAAGAAAAGGAGGCGGACTGCCAAATGATGGATATCACAAATGGTAAATATATCCATGTTGTTCTTGTGGTATGCTATGTTTATCTTCAATCTAGATAGCTCAGCCAACCAACCTATGTTTGTCAGGAACGCAGCCCTCCTCCAAGACGCACCTCAGGATCAGGGAGAGATCGGTCAACCCCACCGTAACAAATCATTGGAGCCAAGGTCTCCCGCACGTAGCACATCGTTTGGAAAACCTAGATTTCTAACACATGATTCGGATCCCCCAGAGCCAGTAGAAAACTTCCCTGCTTCCTCTCCTCCTGCGCCACCTCCACAAAGTAGTTCGCCACCCCTTGCCGAGGTTGAATTACCTCTCCCAGGCCCAATCCTTCCTATCCCTGTGTCTCTGGCGCCTCCGCAGATCACGCCCACGCGCCAACTATCCGGTTCGAATCGTGGCGTCGAGATCCAACTTCCAGCTCCAACTCAGGGCCGAATTCCATCCTCATCGTCACCTTCGCCGATGAAGCTCCCCCGTTCAAGTTCGATCCCCGATGCGTTCGCCAGGTCCTCGCCTGCGCGTCTCTCGGACACAGATGCCATCGCTAAGGCATTGCACGAGAGCTTGACATCGCTCCTCGGAAAACGGCCGATTCCAGAGGAAGACGAGGAGATGAGGGCGGTTGGGGCAAAGAAGGGAAAGCGGGTGCGGCCCGGGTCCAATGTATGAGTTTTAATTTGCGTTCGTCGTGCTTGACATGCTCACGTGGGTGTTGTGCTTGTGCTTGTAATAGGCGGTGTCCCGGGCCGCGTCCTGGGACGAGGGTGTTTCACCGACTCGGCCTGTCATTCGTCCACCCGCTCCGTCGGCAGACCTTGACCAAAGCTTGCTGGATGGGTTGGGGGTGGGGACGAGATCGACAGAGGAAGGTACGAGTGTAAGGTATGAAGATCCGGGACAAGCAGAGGAGAAGCGACGGCTGTTGAGGATGCTGGGTGGGGACGAGACAGAGGTGGGGGTGGGAGGGAGTGGTGGCGTGCGGGGTGTTCAAGTTGCTGCTAGGTCCAGCAATATGAGTAGGACACGACGGACCAAACGTGGCAAGGTTCCGGGATTTTAGGATAATGTGGATGTATTATAGAATGGTATCTTTTTGTGTAGTCGCTTACATCTCGATACTTTTAGCGCTGTACTGTTGATCAGTGCAGACCAATGGAAACTGCTGGCCGTTGAACGTTGAACTCGCCAACCTTTCAAGGTGATGGCTACACAACCTCAATACGACCCTCATCGCCCTTGACTCTCACTGGCAACCCGGCAAACTTTGTCCGAAGCGCCTCATACTTTTTTCTCTGCGCCACCGACACGCTCGGCCCAACCTTGTCCACCGCACGCACGAAATCTGGCCCCGTGACCACCACCCTCGGACTCGCTTCCGTATCCTTACGCCCTACCATCTCTCCGCCGCGTCCATCCCCTCCCTCCATCTCCTCAAGGGACCCCAACACTCGCCTCAGCGCCACCACTCCCGCCTCCCTCACTACAGCAGCCAAATCCGCCCCACTATATCCCTCGCATCCATCTCTCACTAGCTTCTCCACGCCCTCCTTCACGTCTCCATCCACCACCGGCACACGTTTTATCAGCGTCCGCAAGATCTCGACGCGTTCTGTGGGCGAGGGCAGGTCGACATAGAGGAGTTTGTCGAGCCGTCCGGGGCGGACCATGGCGGGGTCGATCATGTCTGGTCGGTTGGTCGCGCCGATGACGTAGACGGATTTACGAGCGTCGAGGCCGTCGAGCTCGGTGAGAAGGGTGTTGACGACGCGTGCGGATGAATCGGACTGTTATCGACGTAGAGGCAGACGGGAGTGAATTAGTACGGGTATACGGAAAAATGGAATAGGGTAGAAGGAGAGACGACGTACCAGACTATCGTCACGTCTCGGTACCAAGGCATCAAGCTCGTCGAAGAAGACAACACAGGGTGACGATGCACGTGCCCGCGAAAATACCTGTCTCACCGCTCGCTCGCTTTCACCCACATACTATTCGACATTAATCCCTGTCAGCTAAAACAGCGCCAAGATAATCGATGAAAACCCACCTTGTTCAACAGCTCGGGTCCCTTGATACTGATGAAATTTGCCCTCGACTCGTTGGCCACCGCTTTCGCAAGCAGCGTCTTTCCGCACCCAGGAGGACCCCAAAGCAAGACACCACATGGGGCGTCAATCCCAACAGCATTGAACAGCTCTGGTCGACGTATTGGTTGGACGATTGCCATCTGGAGTTCTTCACGTATGCCATGTAGCGCACCAATGTCAGACCACGTGACATCCGGAACGGTGGCGAAACCTTCTCGTTTCGAAGAGGGTTGGACCTGGGAGAGTGCAGCACAGAAATCAGAAGACGTGATACATAGAGGTGCAAGCTGGGACTCTGTCAGTGGAGATGGATGAGCATGCAAGAAATGGGCGATGGAGCTGGAGGAGAGCCCGCTGACAAGCGATGCGAATGGTCGAGTAGGATAAGAAGGTAGTGGTGCTTCTGTGGTGGGTGTGTGCAGAGTTGAGTCGATGACCATTGGGGTGTCGCTGCTGTCAGTCGTCATTTCAGCCAAATCAGGTAGAACTAAAGTTCCTTCAGAAAGTTCTTTAAATATTCGTTTTACGGCGATAACGCCCGCAGCCCCTGTCAGTGCTGACAGATCCGCACCGACGTAGCCTGGGGTTGCTTTTGCGAGGGATGTATAGTCAAAATCACCCTCGAGTCGAAGTTTTGCGCATAACACGCGAAGTATTCTGTGTTTGGACATGTGAAGAGATAGTTTGAAAAACAGTAAAAAAATCGTACTTATCCCTAGCGTCCTCGTCGGGAACGCCCATGCTAATTTCGTGGTCAAAACGACCGGCACGACGGAGCGCAGTATCCAAAGAGTCAGGACGATTGGTGGCACCGATAACAATTACAGGCTTATTTTCTGTCTTTTCCCAAGACATGTCTTTGAAACACTTGGTCATTTATATTTGGGAGATTGCGGTGGTGAGTACCGACCGTCCATGCACGTCAAAAACTGGGCGACGATTCGTCTCTCCATCTCCCTTTGTGCGCTTTCGCGTTTTGGGGTAATGGCGTCAATTTCATCAATGAAGAGAAGGCACGGTGCGACGCGCTAGGGTCTTGCATTAGTGGGTATTCATTTTCGATACAGTTACAACCAACCTTCGCTTCTTCGAAGTTGTCTCTTAATGTCTTTTCCGATTCACCGGACATCCCCGACACGATCGACGGTGCCGATATATTGATAAATGGTACACCAAGCTCCTACAGCAGGTACACCAAGTGTGTATGGTATGTTAGCAACCTTCCCGAACAATTGATATTTTTATTTACCCCAGCAATTGCATTCGCCAAGAGCGTCTTTCCGCATCCAGGCGGACCATGCAACAACACCCCACGTGGGGGCTGCACCCCCGTATGCAAGTAAATCTCGGGATGACAGAGTGGCATGGCGACGAGTTCCAGGACCTTCTCGATACAGGACTCTACTCCACCAAGGTCAGACAGGCGTGTCTGAGGCGGATCATATATCTTTGATGTAGCATCCCCACCCCCATTGTTGGTCGTGGTCGTGCGAGGTCTCTTTGTTCCGTCGTTATCCCCAACAGTACGACGCAGCTTGCGTTTCGAAGATGGAGGGCGCGTGTCCGCGGGCATAGATTGGGTATCAGCCTGCATGGCCGTGGATGGCCCAGCTTCTGCGGCCTGTTCGGCTGTCGAAAGCACTTCAGTAGGCTCATTTGACTGAACAAGGTGTGATGAAGATGGGTCCATTGTGCCTGTCGTCTGGGTCGTCGGTGCCACGGCAGCGTTGAGGTTTAGCTTGGCTTTGCGATGGGCTGACCAGAGACCCTGCATAGACCGGTTGAGCGCATTTGGGCCCTGTTTGAATGTTGAGCTGTAATGAATGGGTTTCGGGTCGTTTCAAGGATAAAATGATACGAACGTCCATTAGTATTGTGACGGTACTAAGGTAATAGGTACGAGTAAGATCCGGGGCTTGTTCTGAATTGAGCAAAACATGGATAAACAATGCCGACAGATCTTTGCTTCACAGCGACCACAACGAGCGGCTCATGATGGCCATCGTCGTCTGAACGATGCTTCTCTCCTCTCGTGGCCTTCCATGGCGACCCTGCGCGGATCCAACTTTCCCTATTCTACAGCGGTGCTGTCATCTATCGACATATACTTATTTGTGACAACATAAATACTCCTCCAGGAATTACCCTTTTACCACCCCGCTATTATGACCTTTCAATCGCGCCCTGAACCAATGAATGCGTCTCCGCATCATTCAAAAGTCAAGGTCACTCTAACCTTGTCCGATCCTGTATATGTTTCTGGTGGGAACATCTCCGGAAAGATGGAAGTGGAGAGTCGTGCCGACCTCGACTCTTTGCTCGGCATGGGTACGATGATGGTCGAACTGTATGCTATTCAAGGTAGGGTGTCAAACTATATCTGCACCTCGATGCTTATTATCATGGAAAGAGGTCAACTCTGGAGAACACTCCGCGACTTCTACTTTTATCCATTCACGCCGACTCTTTCAAGGGCCAGGTCTCCCCCCTTCCAACGCTGTATACTCTGATTATGTCCCCGGGACTGGCGAATTGCCACTCCCAGCGCACCATTATGCCGCTCGACGGGGTCAGACAACTTTCTTTTTCCAATTCCCAATTCCCGCATCATCTCCGTCTTCAATCAATTTCGGTCCCGCCAGTATCAGGTATGAAGTACAGGCAAGCGTGAGCGTGGCATGGAGAGGAGACAAAACTCTTGTCACCGACAAGCGAGAAGTAAAGGTGGTCGAAAGTTGGGACCCAGCGGATGCGGTACTATCACCACAGGCTGTAGTGATTACTGAGGGAGGAAAGATTTGGGCCCAGGCGACCCTAACTAGTGGTGTGGTTATGGGCGGAGAATCTGCGTGCATAGATCTTCAGTTGAGGAACCACACGCAACGTTGGGTGTGTTCTTCGATGTCTTCCCTGTCTTGTTTCTCTGAAATATCCGTAGACATCCGGTGTCACAGTCACATTAACGCGAAACCTTCACATCTCTCAGTCATCCTTGACTGGAAAGTCACCATTTAATATTTCGGATGTCTCTACCCAAGTCGAATTTCGTGGGCCAGAATATTCTGTTCCTCCGGGAATCGAGGGAATAGCCACTCTCGTCATCGATATACCTCGCCATTCGCGCGGTGTTAAAGGAGGTATGCGCATCGACGATAACGGGAAGGCCACAGAGGGCTTTTTTGAGGTACGTTGTGCGCTGAGAATAGCAGTTGATTTATCTCCTGGAAGGTGCGCTATCCACATTTGTGCCTTACCTTTATCCAATGATCACCAGCGAAGAAACGATCATAGTTTTACCTCTGATAATTTATCATTCTCTCGCCGTCCCTGAAGTCCTGACATTGTCACCGCATCTCACACCCTCCTATCCACGTGCGGCATCCTCCTCACCAAGGTTGCTTTCACCTCAAATGGAAGCCGGATTGATCCCCATTTACGTCGGAAATAAGATGGAAGGACATGATCCTGCATGGCGGCCCCCTTCGACACAACTAGCTTCCAATTGTTTACCAAACCAGCATTTGGAGACAGGGACCTATTATCGGCAAGATGATCTTTATTCTTATGCGCCACCTCTGGAACGTTCCGTCTCGGTGGGACCTCGTTCGCAGGCCCCTTATTATACGCCTGGATTATCGACTTCATATACCCATTCACCAAGATTGTTGCCACCGCCGCCCGCACACGTGCCTTACGCGAACTACGTTTATCCTGGTCCACCGATAGAAACATTTGATGGTTATACTGATCCCGATCATATAAGGGGCGCTGTTCCTTCTCCGACTTCACAGAACATCCATCCGGCTGTGCAGCGTCACCCCGTTTCACCGAGTCCCCAACGTCATCCTTCTTCTCAGTCACATTCCCGCAGTCAGCCGCCTACACCGCGTCACACTCGCCCACCCCCAATTTTAATACCATCATTGCCGAATCCTCATGATTCACATGGGATTCTACATTCCCCTCGCCCTACACCGTCACCAAAGCATTCATTCCATGGGTCAGTCCCGAAGAGCGACAACGTCACCGAGCTTGAGCGCATGGCGGACGAGGTCGGAAAGCAGACTAGAAATCTAAGTTCAGATCTCCCTAAAGGCGATGCGGACGCAGGTTTTCGAGGACCCCTTAGTCGCAAATCCGCCGATTTGAACATGGACAAGACCCTCCCTCTCCCACCTGTCCCTTCTACTAAAGATGGGCAGCCTTTGACGCACCGTCTGCGTGTTGACTCGCTCTTTACTGAGGAACCCATGTTCAGTCATTCTTCCTCGATGGACCATTTACCTCACGCACCACCCACGCCACCCATCGCGGCTATCACGCCCATCAAATTCCCAAAAGCGCCAACGGAACTGTCGGGTTTAGGAGCGAACTTGGGAAAGGACGTGCCACCAGAGAATGGACTGGATGTGCTGGAGCGACGGCTTTTAGCGGAAGTGGGCACGCGCAAGTTTGAAGCAGAGGAGCGACCACATGTCCGCAGCGTCGTACAGCCGATCGCCATCCCGCCTAGCGGGCCGCCACCAGACACTGTCCATGACAGTGCCATTTCTAGCCTGACTCTTGCTGACCGGGATGGGATTTTGAAGGCCAATCAGGAACGGGAACGGGAGCAAGACCGGGACTCGGATGAACGTACGCAACACAACGGTGTAGGTGCACACAGTCCAAGTGAGGATGATAGGGATGCACGTACCCAGAAAGGCAAGAGTTCGCGGAAGCTTGGCAAGAGCAAGCACAGCGAGGAAGACCTCGACAGGGTAGCCCGCCGACGGGATCGTAAAAGGGAAAAGGACAATGAGGGGCGTCAGATGCGGAAGGAGGCGAAGGGACGTGTCGCAGCTTGGTTAGGGGAGATTGATGTCTCCGCTCCACCTGTGACTGATGATCCAACTGCATTTATATCGCCAACTGCGTCGCATTTCGTCCCCATCACGGAGAGTGCATCGTTTGGTCCTGCACCAGCAGAGATGACGAACCATAAGGTGGAGGAACGTCGCGGTGGCAACATCTCAACAGATAAGGACGTATCGGCGTCGCCCAACCCGCGTTCATCTGGTTTCATCACTATTTCGACCTTGAACACGGTGGCGACGAAGGGCGGCTCTGGTGGTGAAGCATCGTCACTGAAGCCCTCCCTGCGTCGGTCCTCTGTCAACGACTTCCGTCAAACACTCCCGCCCCCAGTCAATCGACCACCCGTGTCTCGGTCACCAAGCGCAGAGGTGAAGCTGTCCGAACCTTTGGATGCGCCGCCACCAATCCGTGCTTCGCGATTATTACCACAGCCACCCACGAAACCGACCCGTCTCTTCCCAGGACGTCTACCCCGTTTCCCACCGAAGCCGGTGGATCCCGAGGTCAAATACGACGTACGGTCGGCACGTGGAGGCAGAGGAGGCAGGGTCACCCAGGTTACATCTCTCTGGGCCGCCAAGGCCAATGCCAATTCCAACGCGAATACGAACTCCAAGACGGGAGACACGATCCCTATGCCTGTTGCATCTGGGCTCAGGAAACCCAAGGTTCCCACGCCGCCACCGGCTGTGCGGAACCCCGCGCTGAGCATGTTCAAGCGGAATTCAATTTCAGCGCGCGCCCCGCCTGCTGGGCCCGGCGGTGGTGTAAGTCTGAATCGCGTCAGTCTTGGAGGGGAAATACGGCTTGGCGTGAGCGTAGGTGTTGGTACGGGAGTGGAGGCACGCGACGTGTCCAAGCCGACCAAGGCGACGACCGTTCCGGCTGTCCTGTCTTCTTCGCATGCGGTACCCATGTTGTCTTCGACAGCATCGTTGGCGCGCGCCAAGGTGCACAGTCCGGGACAAGGATTGGGGCAAGGACGGACTTTGCCCCCGATGATTTCAGAGACCATGTCCGATTTACGGAGTGTGTCTAGGACGTCTGGCGGGGTGAAGTCGGGTGGTGCGGGTGGTGGTGGCGGACAAGGACGGGCATTGGGCGATTTGGCGTTTGGACAAGCGCGGTTGAGAGATTTAATCAAAAAGTACCAGGGGTAGGGCCGTGGGGGGGGGCTTCTCTTTACTTCTTTCTCCTTGTTTTCTCTTGTCTCGGTTTTTCGTTGTCGTGGTAGTGTTGCCCCCTTGTAATTTTTAGGCGCTGGATCTGAGGACCAATTGTTCCCTGCTTGTGTCATTTCTTGTTCCTCTCTCCACCTCCACTTTGCTAACTAATCCTTCTCTTCGTTACATAAATTATGAAAATCTGTTGTATTGTTGTCATTCATACTCAAGCTACTTCATTCATTCAATTCTTTGTCCGCATTATCGTCCGACCAGTAATACAGACAAGTGCGAGCCGCCTTCGAGTTGTGCTTGTTGCTTTGTGGTAGAGCCGGGCCGGACCTTCAGGAAGGTGGCCAACAAGAACGCGCAAGGTCCAAGCAACGGGAACGACAGACAATGATCACTGCTAAATCAGCTAGTAAAATACAAACTATCAGTTCTAGAAAGAACGACATGCATCCGCTGAACATCCGAATCGGTTTTATCAAAGTAAAGCGCTCTGGTAGTGCTGAAGATGTCTAAAGTATGAATGACAAGATTCACAGGTCAAAATAAAAAATGGACAAACTGCGAAGGAAACAATTGATTTCTTCGTTTGAAATAAGGGATTCTCAAGGGAACGCACCTAATCAAGTCCATTAAATGATTACAGCATTACTACGTGCTTCATCGCCAAATGCTGAGCTGCATTTGCCCGGAGCTGGGAGCAAGATCTTGGCCGGATTCCAGCACCGAGCACGCAAAGTCTTCTTTAGTCAATGACTGCCCTTGCAGAATCTTTCCCATGTGCGTCTCAGCAAAAGGCAGGCCTCTCCTCCGAATGGCGAGCAACATCATCACAGAAGGTAAAAGCGAATCCGGGTATGCCCTTTCAAGCTCCTTGAAAGAACCGAGGTTAAATAGGTTGTACCTGGCTGCTCTTTCCCTCTTTTCTTCCTGTGATTTCTTCTGTACATCGAGGAAATTACCTAGTCGGAGGTACGTGTCCCAGTCTCGGAGATATGGTTGTCCAGCGAACACGTTCAACTGATCGATGAGATCCCAAGGTGGTGTCCAGTTTTCAGGGAGGGGTGGAATGGTGTAAAACATGAGATCATCCGCAGACTTCATGCGCTTGGATGTGCGAGGTATGTAAACGTGGAGATGGACATATTTGCTGACCCTAATATCCGGCATCAAGCGATCGGCCTCGAATGGACTCAGAACCACTAGTACTCGGCTGTCTTTCTTTTTTCCAGAGAGAACCCACTGGACAGGTCGTAGATATTGGTCTATCCTCCCATGAACTGGTATATGCTTGATCGTCTCGCAAAAATCGGCTGTCGCCAAGATGAATGGGCTCCAGGCGCCAGCCTCTCTACTAGAAGCTGCGGAGCTTCCGTCAAGACTCGTAAAGACAGGGCGGAAGGCATTGGATGCACGGATGGTGCCAGTCTTCACGAAGGTTGCAATGTCTGGATGAAGGTAATGTTTTGCCGGTTCTGCCTTGGGAGGTAGCTCCACCTCTCTCTCGCGCTCGATTTCCCGGTTGACCTGCCTTTCTAGTTGTTCATCAAGCTGTGCACTATGGATTGATGATTTGGCGACTCCTAGGTCATCGCAATGCTGATCGATATCTTTCTCCAGCTTTGACAAGGCTGACTCAGAAGTCCTTGGGGTTTCTTCTGGTGCGTAGAGATCAGCAAGCGATTTGATCTCTGGCTGTAGCCAAGCTTCCGCCAATTGCTCCTGTGTGATCTCATCTCTGCAGAAACGGGTCCAAGCATCGCATCGAGTTTTGTGGCTCATACCCTGTTGTGCCCAGTGCGGTGCCCATTGCCGAATATCTGCCCAGGTCTCGTGGATGGTCCATTTCAAGATGTCTGCGGTAGTGATTCGGACATTCCGATCTTCCTTTCCAGTGACAGATCGGATGCTCTGATCGACTTCAAGGGGTGCAAAGAACATGACAGAGTGACCGTGCCCCAGCTTCCGCATCCGCATACAGCCTGATATGAACAATATGACAATATGAGGTTCGTTTCTTTGTGGCGATCTCCCCGTGAACATACCTTGAACGAGCCGGTCTTTCGTGACCTTGGGTCCCAGCGTAACTGCAGCTCGAAATCCTCTAGGAAACTTGAGGTCTGTTCCCCTCGTGTGAGCATCATCTAGATAAATAACACAACGGTCAAGCTGTTGGGCCAATGATGATGATATCAATGGCTGGGTGGTGCCATGTCTTGTAAGGACCATCAGTACGTCCTGCTCATCGAAATAAATGGCGCCATCACTGTCAGTCAGGCCCAGCCATTTTTGAGCCAAATCTATATTTGACATATCTAGGATTTGTGCTCCGACATCCAGCAGGGCACGGATTTCGGGCTGTTGGGAAACAACTGTTTTTAGAAACTCGAATGTCTTCGATGATTGGCCATTCTCGTGAGTTGTTACTGTATATGAATCGTTTTCGGTTTGGAGAAGATAAGTAAGAACTCTTGCATTTGCTCCTTGTTGATGGTGGAGCTCGCGTTGAGTCATAGACGTGGGTAAGAGATACCGAGCGTCATCAGTCCCCGAGAATCCTAAATCCCAGGTCAGCAAGTAAATCTGGAACTGGAAGATAAAGCTCTAGCTCGCTCACCGGTTGTCGGGCGTTCCCGTTTTTCTGCTAAATCCCAACTCGAAGCGGCAAATTTCCAGGGATATTCTTTCGCTTCCCTGGGGAAGACAATATGGGAAAGGTAGAAATTTATCGCCGCTTGATTGTAAGCAAAAATAGGGAACAAATACTTATCCCATTGCTCTGACGATTCAAGATTGAACCCCGTGATTTTCCGCAATGAAGGTGGCAAGGACGCAGAATCTTGAACCCAGAGTGCATATTCTGCAGCTGAATTGTCCTGGTTTAGAAGCGTTTGGAATGAATCTCTGAGCTGTTCCTCATCGAGACCGGAATAGTAGTAGGATAAACAAGTGAGCAAGATGGTAATATCCGGGTGACCAAACTGAGTGTCTGGCGCTGGCACATCTTTCGCTCGATATGGAACCGCTAGCCTGATGGATTCTCGACGCGAACTTGACTTGTAGCGGTCCTTGAACTTATCAAGATCCAGACCATAATCAACGCGCCACCTCCGCTCTGTAAGAGCGTACAAAAGTAGGTTGGAAGCGAAGAGACCGCGGAGGAGGAGTAATCCGCTCCAGAGATTGCTTTGCTGAGAATGTTTTGCGTACTCCTCTACTTGCTTGGCTCTATCGGGTCGGACTTTCAGAGAAGATATGAAACTACGGACTGCATCGTGCTGCACCTGACCAAGGAGTCGAAAGCTGAAGGAGGGAAGATGACCAGTCATTACATCATCCACAAGCGATGATATCAAGCGTCGACCAGCATCAGAGGTTCGCAAGATGTGGAAGTACGGAAACGATCCAGGCCGGCTGCATCCGTAATCTATAGAGTCTGGAAGATCCTTTGAGAGTGATGCTGCATGCTGCTTTACGAGCCTCAGGATTTGCTGAATAATAGTCCACCTATCTGGGTACCCTTCTATATGCCGTGGGTGACCAACTGTGTAGATCAATTGATGGCGAGAATGAAGGACTTCGTCACACTCATCCATAACATCTCGGACACGAGGATGGAGCCATTTCTGAAGCTCTAGAAGTTGCGATGCATCTCCCTGAGACGCGCTATCGGAACCTTGCTCTGTGATCATGTGGTTGAGCGTTCCGGAAAGCCCCCGTAACACTTTCGAGAGGTAGCTGTCTTTCAGCTACGAGCATCAAATTATTAGTTAAATCTAGCAAAATCAACCCAACTATCATCATGCTCACATGTATGAGGGACAATGCTGCCATGTTATTTTCTTGCATCAATTTTTGAAGCACGGATGGTGGTTGAGCGGTGGTTTTGCGTTTTGGCATTTGCCTCTCAACACTTGTCAGCTTGAGTGATAAAGCATCTTCAGGCTGGACAAGCAGAATGCCGCGTGTCTCCATACACATATGTATGTCCCGGAGAATGTGCTTGGCCCTCTGATCATAGGAAGCTTCGTAACGATGGAAGGGCAGGTGCCATATCCGCCTGTTGGCAAGTCCGCCGAGACGATTGACCAGGAGTTCAAGCATCTGGACCCTTAATGCCTTTGGAACAATAACACGGACAAGCTGATGGCCATCGGCCAGTGCAGCAGCCGCGACGGGGATGATCACAGACGATTTCCCTTCACCCATGCTGACTTGCATTATTGTGTTTCCTCCAGATTGTGGGAATATCATCTGCATCGCGACATCGGCTTGTTGAGGACGAATGAGGAAATCTCCCTCTAACTAGCATAGGTAGGGAACAAATTAGCAGGCGGGCGCGCTCACAGATTAAAAACACACTTGAATTAACAACCAATCCGGGTATTCTTCAACATCCCAACCATTAAATCCATCATTTTCCAGCTCCTTGGAAAACTCCTCTTCGAGACCGTCTGCGGCAAATTGAAGCAATCTCCGAGAACGCTGAAATTCCAGCAGAAGTAAAGCAAACGCTATGAAGCATTTCTTCCAGCTTTCCGTAAGTTTGATCGATGATGTAGATGCAAGGCACCGTAAGATGATCTCTGTTGTAATCCGTGGCCATTGCCCGGCCCGAGCGAGCGTCCGTTCCAGCGGATCAGCCGTTGGCCCCAAACAATCTTCGAGAATATGGAAGGCATCCGTGAAATTGTTTCTACACTGAGCGCAATTCTTCTCTATCTCCTCGATGAGGTCATTTCCGGTCGTTCTATATTTTATCTGATTTTCCTCACGAGCGTGTCGTGCGCTGGCATGAAGGTGAGCGATGTACTGTTCCTGAAACGGGGGATCACTACCGCTCATCCGAAGAGATGATAACAATCGATTAAACGCGGGGGAGTCTGCAGGCGTGTGCCAACAGCCTGCAGAATTGTAGGGTGGTAATTTAGTCAATTTCGGCAGCATCGGCGCATGTCGTTCGGACAGTAGCTGATCCAGGGTGACCCGCCACGGTAGACGCCGAAGAAAATGTCGGGGAGACGACATCGGGGATAGAATCGAAGATGAACTGGATATGTGATAGCTAGTACAGGAGGTTTGAATTCTGGTGGTTCGTGATGTATGAGGGATTTGTGTATCAGAGGACTGACCAAGCATGTATCGCAGGTGTAAAGCAGCGTGTGTCAATGGAAAAGAGGTTGGCTGGGGTTGTCGAAGGATACGGGTGAGATCCTCCTTAAGTCGTAGGTTACGGTGCCAGTTCGAGAAGAGTACTTGCAGAGCGGGGGTCAAGTTTGCCACGTCCCAAATATCCGGGTCTAGCGACAAAGTTGGAACCTTGTTGGATGGCCAAGCCCCAAGCAAGCATTTCACAGCTGAATCAACATCATCATAAGCTGCATCCTCGTCCCAGGTCCGATCCAAGTGCCGCCAGGCATGAATGTGATGTTTTAACACTTGCTCAGTGGGGTAGAATCCATCCAAAAGCTTGTGGTTGGCGTAGTTCACCAAATGGTTTTGTTGCCCCTTATTCACAAATGATAGGAGCGTTGAAAGAAGTGCAGTCTGAGGGTGTGGTGTACAGTATGCCAGGGCAGGGAGCAGAAATAATAGCAGAAATTGCTGGATAGCGCCATCATCATGTTCCCCGACCTGCAGGGGGGCCCCGCCATGCACCTTCATTGATAATACTCGGGCTAGTATGTCGTAGTTCCACGGGGCCCCATTGTACAGCGATGGTGAACGAGTGTCTGCCTTGTTCGTTGTGCACAT
>JBBPTX010000250.1:0-42211 GCA_038094595.1 Pulveroboletus aff. annulatus
TGTTAATCATGTTGGGCCTAGGGGATGGACTTATGTAGATACGTATCTAGATTGGTACACAACATGTATCTACATGTAGAATAGTATATAAAGCAAGACTGGACGAAGCTCAGTCTTCAGTCTAGTTCTCTTGTCCTCTGCCTACAAAGCATCTCCTAAGATAGTATTCCTCCACCCGACATTTAGATAGTGATTGCCTGCAAAGACCTTGTAGTCGCAACAATCATGTTCATCTGGTTTTTGACTAAATTTCAATACCCTAGCATGTGCAAATTATCAGGGTCCTGGAAACACATCTTGCCCCTCATATCCTCAAGGCATGAAACAACAGCTCACAAAACCATGGTTTCAACAGTTTAATTATTGAAGTGGAATGGGTGAATGTTCACTATTTGATGTATGGTCTGTGCAGCAAGCACCTTGCAAATCCTCTGGTTTTCCCTGCCACTAATTGGTTGTACACTGTTAGAAGAGATGGGGTACACAGAGCCAGAGCATCTTGGCTAGGTGGTGCCACTGTGGTAGAGCTGGCTTGTGGAAGCTGAAGTGGCAGAGGTCTTTGGACCTTGTGTAACCTTTCTGCATCAAACTTTGAATTGGTAAGATCTACAAAATGGTTTGTAGCAAGGGAATACTTACTGAGATTACATCCAGTTGGAATAGCTCTCCACATATTGCTTTGCCTGGTTGTGGGCCATGATAGGCTGCAATCAGCTGGATGGATTTATGTGGTATTGGAGCTGGTAGTGGTGGTACTAGAGATGGATTGTACACAATCCCAAGATCAGGCACAGGAAAGAGAAGGTCAGGTTGGTGATACTATAGTGGATTATGTCAGGAATGAGATAATATATTATCATGTTTTTGATACAACACAGAATCAATGGCATCTGCTAGGTCACGTTGGAGTGGCTGAGCTGGGCCTCTAACAACTGATGCTATGCTGGATCACTGTTCTGGCATACATAGATGATGACCAATATGCTTCATATAAAAGTGGTCTCTCAAGCATGTTTTCAAGCTGGATAGTGATCAGATTGCCAGATGGATTAAACCCATTATTGGCATGGAAATTTTAGAATGTAGCCAATGGTAATGATGTTATTTCATGACATTGTGAATGAGACTCATCAGAACTGTGTATGGATTCCTGTGTCTGGGTTATCCTTGCTGAGTTTCAGACATAAAGTGCTGTAGAAATGCAGTCACTGGCACATTTGCTAATCTTGAACATTGTGATCATATGAGTAACAAAAAAGGAAACTTTTAAAGACATGCATAGTAAATGGACATTGAGGACTACAATAGTATAGGTAGCTATGCTCAAGAAAGAAATAACAATAGTCACAAGTCATTACTCATTACTTTGATATAAAAAAAACTAGTCATATTGTCAATGGACATCATTCTGACATGTATGAATGCACCTTTAATGTGGCACATTTACAATTTAGTTCATGTCCACCTTACAAGCCTGCATTGATATCAGGCAAATCAGCTGAATCATAAATTGTTGGCCCTCCCTGCTCATGTTGCTGCTTCATTTTGCGTTAGATACTGTTGCAACTACAAACTTGTAGGCAATCACCAATTACTTAGATGTCAAGTTTGATACTTAGAAGGATGCTTTATAGGCAGAAGAACAGGAGAACTAGACTAGAGACTGAGCTCCATCCAGCCTCACTTTATATACTGTCTACAGTGTAGATATATGTTGTGTATCAATCTAGATGCATATCTACATGAGTCCATCCCCTAGGCCCAACATGATTAACATGAGGAGTTGGCCTATAATGGAGATTAGTAAGTACATACATGTGTTTATCAGCCATTGATCTGCTATAGATGGGTAAAATGGAAGGTATCAATAGTAATTAAAGATAAGGGATCACATCACAGTGATGGGGGTGACTGGTGTGAGGTCTATGATGATCTTGAAGTATTAAATACATGCTGTGATCTGTGGGTCAAAAGTGAAGGGCTGAAAGTGAATGCCCACAGATCTGAAAGGGCCCATAGATCCCTTGTGTCTAGCACAGTGTCTATGTCAGGTTTTTCCTTATAAGATAATGAGAGCATCCATATGTGCAAGATAAGATGTGAAAAATATATAGCTGTAATAGATATCAACAGCAGACTCTACATAATCAAGCTATAATTCAGCTTTCAGGAATAAAACCTCATCTTTAGCATAGACTTGTTTGAAAAAGACTTTCAGATCTTTGAGATTAGTGATTGATTGTGAGGTGGAGGAGGATGAGTCACTTTCATTTTCTATGAAGGAAGCCTCAGCAGTAGTGGCTTTATTAGCATGTACCATCCAGACTAAGTTGAGCTTGTGTTCAACTGACTTGATCTCCCATGCTGAAGCTAATGCCCTATGGTGCTGTGTTTCATGGTCTGCGTGCTTCATCAAGGTGGCTTCTTGAAGGACAACATCAGACAGACTTTGTAGATCACCAAGAAAAAGTGGCTTTACCTACAAATGGCTTGAGTGCAATTGCAGATCAAATGTTTATCAGAATTATCTTACTTCTTTGATTTCTTTAAGGCTGTGCTCAGTGTCTAGACCTTGCAAAGTATTTCTCAAAAACCATTTTTCCCTAGTACCACAAATAGGTAATCTGTCATAGGGCCTGTAAGACCTGGACATCCTGGAGTTTGAATAAAAATGGGACAAAAGGCTTCTCATCCTATCTAATGTTTGACTTCAAGTCTCTGAGTCAGTTGAATGGCATGGTGATTGGGGCAGGGAAGATGCAGGTGGGCTAGACATTGGAGGTGCAGTTGACATCGAGAGGGTCTGATAGCTGGCTCAATCCTCAAGACCTCATGCCTTAAAGTTGGTCTTCACTGTTGAAGTGCCAGGTTGGTTGGAGTATGAAAGACTTCAGTTAGCCTATCGTAATGTTAGCCCAACCTGCAGAAATAGCACCCTTCACAGAAACAGCAGCCATAATGGAGATTTCTGTGTCTGATGGGGTGGTAAGCAATGTTTTCTTTACTTGATTTGAGCTAGTGAACATGTTACTTGCAGATATATGTAACACATTCAAACATACCAGATGAGGTAATTGATCTCTCTGAGACATAGCATCATATCAATATTGAGAATGTGTTGCAACTACAAATCTTGCAGGCAATCACTATCTTCTTAGATGTCAAGAGGAGAGACTATCTTATATGTGGATCATAGGAAGGGAACAAGAGAACTAGACTGGAGACTGAGCTTTATCCAGTCTCACTTTATATACTATCTTCTGTGTAGATACATGTTGTGTATCGATCTAGATACATATCTACATAAGTCCATCCCCTAGGTCCAACATGATCGACATGAGGAGTCAGCCTGTAACAGAGATTAATAAGTACATGTGATTACCAGCCATTGATCTGCTGTGGGTGAATAGAATGGAAGGTATCAACAGTAATTAGAATAAGGAATCACATCACAGTGATGGGATGACTGATGTGAGGTCTGTGATGATCATGAAGTATTAAATATGTGCTATGATCTGTGGGGTGAAAGGTGAAGGGCTGAAAGTGAAGCCCACAGATCTAGAAGGGTCCATAGATCCCCTATGTCTAGCACAGTGTCTATGTCAGGTTTTCCCTTGGTAAATAAGAGGGTGTCCTTATGTGCAGGTGTAAAAATATATAGCTGTAACAGAATTGATGACAACATGGTGAAAATGAGTGGAAACAAGAGTAAAAAAAATGAATAGCAGGAGATGATGTGGATACATATATTTAGAATACTGTGGAGTACTCTACTGAAGGGTTGGAACTCAAACTGTATTAGTTGTCTTACCCCTGTAGAGCTATGGTAGTCACTGTATTAATATAAGAATAAGTACTGTACCTATAGAGCTATGATAGTCACTAAGGAAAAGAAACTACTAGGTACAATGAAAGTAGATTAGGTAATCTACCAAATACAGAAAGATATTCCAACATGTATGCATAAATGCATGGATGTACATATGTGGTACAGGTGTATGCAGGTCAGAGCACCTACTCCAGATCTGAAGATACATGTGACACAGCATCAGTCAACACATCAGAGACAAAGAGAACCTGCAACATGGCCTGTTGGTCAGCAGATCAAGAAACAGCACCTATAATGTGGCCCTTTGGTTGACAGTGTGCTTGCACAGCCTGTCAGCTATTGTTTGTATGAGGACCTAGATAGCACACAAAGCAATCTCCAAAGACAGGTAACTATATACTACTACTATTTTAGTCGGAGCCATAGCCGGCATCTCGGCTTATTTGGCCGTACTCGGCTTGTTACTAATCTACTACCGTATGTTCTCAACAACCAGCGTAGTGCGATTTCTCCCACAGGGCCACAGGTTGCCGCCAACCCTCGTTGACCCAACTTGCACGCCCACGCATGCATCCCTTGCTCATACCAGAGTTGTTCCATCGCGTCCTAGATTTTATCACATTACCTCCAGAATTTCCTACCCGGGGCCCAAGTTCAAAGGAGCCCAGCAGAACACTCGCTGCGCTAGCTCGAACATGCGGTCCCTTCTTAGAACCATCCCGCGATCGCCTTTGGCGTCGTTTGGATTCTCTTGTCCCGCTCATTCAGAGTTTTGCCGATGTTGTGGATGAAGCCAGGGCCAAGGTATGCCAGTAGTTCACGCAACCAAATCATCTGCGTAGATTGTTTATTTTGTTGTCAGACCCCTCCGTCGCCTCATGAATGGCATATCATCAACCAATACGCCCCTCGCATCCAAGAGCTCACCTTTGGATCTGAACACTTATCCCTGCTCTTTTTGCGGTGTACAAACCTCGTCCTGCCCAACCTAAGGGTGTTCAGATGGGAGTGCTCCTTCGATCCCTTTAAAATCAAGGAGATCATGTGCAACTCTGATCCCACCGCATTTTTCTGGCCACTGGTTATGCCAATTGATACGTTGGAAGTGGTATTGGCTGACAGCGGGGACCCAAGGTTTCAATCGTTTCTTGAACACTTCCCTCTCCACTGCCCGAATCTAAAGTCGATCAAACTCAACTTTATCTTCTTGGATGAAGGTATAAGAGTCAGATTTCCTGCGACTTCGACAGAGTCTCTTTCTCGAGTTATTTGCAGTCGCGCAGACTGGGAACGAGTTGAGCTTTCTTGTCCCATAAACAATCCCACATTGAAACATCTCGGGTTGTCTTGTGCACTCAAGGTCGCTTCGTTTGCTTTTGTCTCCGGGGTGACACAAGCGGACGACCCTTCAAGTTGCTTTGCGCCCTCGGACACACCCTTCTGCAATGCGACGACCTTGGCTATGACACTACGGGGTCTAAGTCGTCTTGGTATCGTGACAAGTCTTTTACGGACTCGTCAACAACCCTTCCATAATTTGAGTGTCACTCTTCGACACTCCCATGCTACTACGACGGAGGACGTATCCGCCCTTTTCTCAGCAATAACTTCCCCTCCACGTATCAATTCACTTCGTTCAGTCTTCATCAAACGATCTCCTCCGCATGAGTCGGACAGACACATGATTTTCTTTCCAACAAAAGGGCTTTCATACAACACATTCCATCCCATCGCATCTCTTGTACATCTTCGCGAACTGGTCATTGACCTGAAAAACCCAATTGCGATCGATGACGACGAGTTTGCCTCCCTCGTCCGCAATTGGCCTTTTCTGGAAGTATTTCAGCTAACTGGCGTGTATGAAGAACATCCTGCATTGTCACTTGGTCTAAAATGCTTATTGTCCCTCCTCGTGTCATGCAGAAAACTCTACGATATTAGCATCACACTGGACGCGAGGGAGGTTCCACCGATGGACACTCTCTGCACAACGTCGGAAGTGGCCACACGTCTCTCGTTTCAAAATGCCTTGATCGACTGCCCGGACCTGGTCGAGGCATTTCTGTTCAAACACATGCCGTGCGCGCCCTTTGTGGACTACACGTTTACAGAAAAGCTTTCGGAAGACCTGAAGTACTCGCAGTTGTGGGCGCAGGCAGCTGCTTTGAGGAGAAATCGCCCCGAGTTTGGAGGCAAGTCACGTTTAGAATCCGGAATGGCATTATCATTGCTGACCTGTTTCTAGGTGCGAACGCGGACCGGGCAAATGCCATTTCCAACGTTCGATGTCCATTCCCTGTCGTGGCTTTCACGTGTAGATTACCAGCCCTCAGAGTCGGGTGGCCATAATGGGCCATGCCACCCCCCAGCAGATTTACTTGGACATGCAGCACGCACATAGCCAGCCGGCGAGAAATCACCTCGCACTGTCGCGCATCCGTCTCTACTCGGACGGACTCGCGTCACTCGACACATCGTGACATAGGCACACGTTCTATTTCTACATCTTTCTGCTTTTTTGATGTCGCCCATGCCGAAACGCCGTGCCACCAACGACCATGTTCTTCTACTTGAAATGGACTCGTCGTGTGCAACCGTCATTCCGGTGTGCTGGACACTGTGGGTACTCCAACGACCCGGGAATTTGCCAGACTGACAGTCGCCAACGTATTCGTACATGCCTTGCGTTCATCGAGACTCGGACGTTTGAGTGACTCTTCAATGCATTTCGAGTCGGCTGCACTGACATGAAGGACAACGTATGGCCCGCTGACGACTCGGACGTGGCAGACGTACGATATGACACACGATTTTTCACGGGATACCGGTCACCGCGAGCATGCACACGGGCCCATCAACGATGCATATTCCCCCATCTCCCAACTGCAAAGATGACACACACTTGAATGGGTTGCATTCGGTACCAGTGGGTGGCCTGCTCGAAAAGAGCATGCACACGAAACGCGCGTGGGTTAAACGGGGTCCAGAAACATACGTGTGTGTGGCCCGAGATCTACAAACGAGCGTGTAGTACTAGTATTGCTCATCCCGAACCATATATACATAGCATCCGAACAGGGAAATACAACGAGCGTAAAAAAAAAACGACTCGGACGGGCTGATCTCCAACGTCCCATATTCACCGCGAAAATGAAACGTGCACATGGACTTGCTCATGCACAGACACCACGCGAGCGCAATGTCACCCCGTTGAGGCGCCTTTCCAATCGAGCTAGGCGGGCACCCTTTTCCGCCTTCCTTGTGACACCCACCCACAGCATCCAACGTAAAAAAAAAAAAGAGAGAGATTGACGTCATGTTTGATTGGCATTGGCGTTCACAACACATTGAAAAGCAAAAAAAAAAAGGGGAGGGGGGGGGTGGGTAGCACGAAAAAAAAAAATGCACGACGGATATCACGCTTTCCAATACCCTCGTTCAAAAACACACATCACCTCGACCAAATATCCATCCCGCTCAACCGTCTCCCGTCCTTGTTGCCCCCCCCGCCTTGTCCTACGCCTTGCCCACCCCCACTCGCACTCGCACCAGGCCCCTCCCCCCCAAACGGATTCCGTCCATAAAACCCCCCACTCGATCTATACGTCTGATACTGCTCCGGCTGCATCGGCACATAGAGCGTCCCGATATCCGTTCGCTGGCCCAACGTATCAAACGGCGACGTCGTCGCGCCTTGTTGCTGCTGTTGCTGCTGTGATTGCGACTGCGATGGGGGTGGTGGCGGCGGCGGCTGTTGCTGCTGCTGCTGCTGTTGGGGCGGTGGTGGCGGCGGCGGCGGTTGCTGAAACGAAGGCAGAGGCGGGTAGCGATGTGTACTCGGATTGCCCGACGCGCCCGACACACTCGTCGTCGTCGTCGTCGTCGTCGTCCCCCCCGCCGCCGCGTTCGTCGCATTCACAGACACACCCGCGTTAGACGCCGCACCTGGCACCGGCACGGCACCACTCCCCCCCACCGCATATGTCTGCGCCGGACTCGTCACCATCGCCGCCGGGTTAGGGTTGTACCCCGCGCTCGGCCCGGCGTCGCCCCGCGCCGCAGACCGCACGTTCGACATGACCGCCTCCCGTCGCGTGTCCTCGTCCACGAGGATCGTCGGCTGGTACGAATGCGAGAGCTTAGAGGGGGGCGCTTGGTAGCGGCCCGTCGCGCCGCCGCCCCCGCTCCCTGTAGCCCCAGCGGCACTCGTCCCTGCATTGGGACCCGACGCGCCCGCGCCCGCCGCGGCACCAGCACCCCACGCGCCCAGCCCGCCCGACGCAGCCAACTCGGCCTGCTGCTGCAAATACTCGAGCTGCGGATACGGCTGCACCGCAACCGCCTTGCCCGCCTGCCGCCTCTCCCACTCCCGCATCGCATCGTCCCGGTTCAACACCGGCGTCAGCGCGTTCCGCCCGCCAATCACGTCTTGGTGCATGTGCTGCAGGCGCGCGAGGGCGGGGGGGATCACGTCGTTGTGGTTGATCGTGTTGGCGCGGATGCGGTGCGTGTGCGGGGGGGCTTGGGTGTGGCCGTGGCCGTGCGGGTGGGCAGTGGGGTAGAACCCCCCTGCGCCCGACGCACCCCCGCCCAACAGCCCGGGCACGTTCAAACTCGTCGCGCCCCCTGCATACCCCCCCTGCGACGCGTACGCATGCTGTGCCGCCTGTGGCGGAGGCGGCGGGGGTGGCTGAACCGTCTGCGTGCCGTACCCCGAGCCGGGCCCGTCCACGCCGCCTCCTTGCTGCTGTCCTTGTCCTTGTCCCTGCGCTTGTGGCTGTTGCGAGGGTGGTGCTTGCACGGGCACGGGCACGGGCACCCCACCCGATACCGGGACCACACCGGCTCCTTGCCCCCCCGCCATGTACGGATTACGAAACACATTGTTTGCAGCCTGCGACGCCGCCTGGGCTTGCGCCGTATACGCCTGATGCTGCGCCAAGTGCTGATTATACGACGCCGCGTCTTGATACGCGCGCGTACCCTTGGGCTGCGAGGGAACGAGGCCGCCATAGGGCCGCTTCGGGTCAGCGGGGGACGACGAGGACGACGAGGACGACGAGGTGATCTGTGGAGCGTGCCCGTTGGGCTGGCGTGTGACGTGATGAGTGGCTGCCCAACAAAGAGGAGCCAGACGGACCTGGAACGGCTTGGTAAACTTTTCGCCCGTGATAAACGGGTGCATCCGGGCCTGTTGCGGAGACCATCGTTCGATCGGATTCAAATTGAGCAAACCCTGGCAAAAATCGATAAACGAGGCACGATTGTTGAGTTCTATCGCCCCCGATCAGCGTCGCCTGTGTGAAAAACGAGCCATGGGACGCACCCTTTTCCATCTCGTGGCCCTGCCGCGTCGTCGCCTTGAACGTGGGCATGGGCGCCGTGTTGATAATCTCTGGCAAGGTTGTCGCCTTGAAGTATTGTTTTCCGGGTTGCTCGTTGGCATTGTGTTCGCGCGCATACTGCTCGAGCGTCTTGAGTCGGTATTTTTTATGGCCAAACACGTCCACGTAGGAATCGAAAAACTGCTTTGTTTGCTTGCCCATGTCCAGCATGTACGTCGGGGGCATCCTTTCAAGTTGTGAGCACGGACCACCACGCCAACCAAGCGACGCACCCAAGCATGTCGACGATCCGGGTAATCTGATTATACTCGCTTGTGCCCGGAAAGAGCGGTAGACCCAAGAAGAGTTCCACGGCGATGCACCCGAGAGACCACATGTCGATCGAGGACGTGTAGGGAATGCCGAGGATGACTTCGGGTGATCGGTAGAATCTGGACTGGATATACGTATAGACGGTCTGTCGTTCGTGACAGGCAGACCCGAAATCGATCATTTTGATTTGGGGTGATTGGAGACTGGACGCGGGTGAGCGAATGGATGGAAGAGGGAGAGGACAACCCACGATTTCAAGAGAATGTTTTCTGGCTTGAGATCGCAGTGGATCAAGCGCGCGTCCTTGAGCACGGTGAGTGCGTCCAAGAGCTGAGCGGTAAACACCTTGACGAGCTGCGTGCTCAAGCCTTGAAATTGGTTTTGTTTGATGAGTTCGTAGAGGTTCGAGGAGAGGAGTTCAAAGACGAGACAGAGGTGGTTGCGGTGGATAAAGGAATCACGGAGTCGCATAATGTGGTGTTCGTCGCCGGGATCACACTGGTTGTTGAGCTGGGGGAGGGCATGAGTACGCGTTTGCTGGCGAATGAAAAAGGGCGGACCAGTTCTAGAATGGTGACCTCCATCATGCTCTGATTAAAGTAGGCGGGCTTGTTCTTGACGACCTTGACGGCGACGATTTCGTTGGTCTTCATGTTTTGACACTTGACGACCTGACCAAACGTGCCTTGACCGAGAATATCGAGAATAAGGTACCGACTGCGAAAAAAAAAAAAAAAAAAAAAAAAAAAAAAAGTGAATACGACAAGAAAGAAGCGGGCGGGACGCACTTGTGGCCATCCTCGTTTCCGAGCCAGTCGTTGACGTAGAGGATATAGTCGTAATCCTCGTTATCAAAGCCATCATTGTGGGCGGGTTTGCTGGGTTTTGTGAGGACGCGCCGGGGATTGTGCGTCGACTCGTATCGGAACTGGGGATTGCAAATGTGGTAGGTGTCGACGATGTGGGTGGTCAGCTGACGAATGGGCTGTGCGAGGCGTGAGCGATGGCCAAGAGCAAAAAGGATGGACGCACGGAGAGGACGATGCCGTTGGCGTCGACCCGTCTTCCGACTGGCTGGCTGTTTACAAACGGTCTGAGATCGCGACTGTCGCGCACTCTGCGAAAGCCGGACGCTCTTCGGCGGTGCTGGGGAGTAGGATCGACGAGCATGTGGTCCTGTGGATAGTATGGGTTGGCTGGGCCCGCAAAGGAGAGGGGCGTGCTGGGTGTCGAGGTCGCGTTTTTGACGGGGACCTGGAGGGATGGCTGTGGGCTGGACGAGTCCATGGGATAGGCGGGATAGACGGGTGAGAATGGGGGGGGCGTGGCGAGGTCCGGTTTGGACTGGCGCGGACGCTGTGGGTCTGGATAGAGATAGGACGGTGTTGCGGTGGGGGAGTACTGGGGAAGGGGAGAGCGACCCGTCCGTTTTCCGTTGTAAAACATGTCCAGGTCGGTGGGCGGGACGGGCGGGGGGTAGAGGGATATTCTGGAAGAGGAAGCGTCGGTGAACGCGCCCTCTAAGTCATCTGGGTGGTGGTGGCGACGTGTGCGGGATGTTCCGGCGGATGCGCCGAGGGAAGCGCTGCGGGCGAGTGGGCTGAGGGAGGTGTCCTGATCGAGGAGATGAGCGATGCGGGGCTGGATACGGGCGATGTTCTGCGGCGGGGGCGGGGGCGGGGGTGCGGCGGGATAGAGGTAGGATGCGCGTGCGACAGCCTGGGCGGTCTGCGAGGAGGAGAGGGGCTCGACGTGCTGCTGCTGCTGCTGCGTCTGCCAGCGGGGAAGGTCAAAGTCGGTGTTCATGTGCTCACGGGACATGCTCGCACGAGAGAACGTGGTCTAGTACAGAACGAACATGCTTTTCCAACACCTCCCCGGGACAATCCACCGACAAAAAGACGGGCCGTCCTGTGCGTCGCGCTGGCGAGGTGTGAACAGCAGGGAAAAAAAAAAGAAAGAAAACGACCCACCCAGTCGCTGTGCCATGGCCAGCGCCGTGCCCGGTCCATGGACGGTCGTGCCCGCCTGCCCCGTCCTCAGCCATGGCTCCATGATCGTTCGAAAGGACACCCACCCCAGACGGCATCGCACACGCCCAGTCCTTGCACAACGACCCGCCCTTTTCCACCCCGACCCACACCATGGACGCGTCCGCGAGCCGGGTCGTCTCCACCACCAGCGCTGTCCCTGCGATGCACCTCGTCTCCACCGTGATCGTCATGGTCACGTGCAAAGTGAGGGGGGGACTGTCTTATTTATTCGTCGCGAGGCGACGGCCGAGTGTGGGCAACTCAGGGACAAGGCGCACTCGCCGCGTCAACACGGACACGGACACGACGCCCATCCGGGTTGGTAGCCAACAAAAACTGTGACTATACTACTGCCACCTGGGCCAGTGCGTTTTTTGAACGCCATCGTTCCATCGAGTGGCATGATCATCGTGGACCCACAGTGTAGCATCCACATCGCTCCATCGATACGCCCATCGATCATCACTGACGTACACGATCGATGGCCCATCCTGATCACCTCTCTCCACGCCCCCATCACGACACGCCCATCCAACGTGGCTCAGGCTCGTGCGTGCCCTTGACCACACACGTCACAGATCAACAGAGGGCGGAGACATCCGAAGAGTCCGATCGCGATATCACAATCGATGGGTGATGGCCGGTCGTTGGCGTCAGACCCGCGTCAGGGCCGGTGGCAACGTCGACGTGCAGAGGTATCGTGTCGTCGCGTACCCGGAACCAGCCAAACACCCGAGAATCACATGTGCGAGGAACCTGAACAAAAAGTGCGGTCGAGGGACGATGCGCCGGGCATAAACGCATGACGAACCGTCGTGTCGGACGCATTCGTGCAAAAGGGGCCCGTCCAGAAACAGAGATCGAATCCGTCGACGACCTTGGCAAGCGTAAACTCGCCATCGAGGGATGCTGCCTTGCCCCGCCGGTGCGGCTCCGGCGGCCCGGGTCCGTGACGAAACGTTCGGCACCGTACATACCTGAGCATCAGCGTGCACCACCAAGATACACCAGAGGAAAACACGCCAATAGACGTGTATTGCCTAGAGTAGAAGCGGCAGCGGCCTGGGCGTGGTTGACACGCTTGTCGGGGTGGCCATCTTTGGTGTGAGCGTTGTCCTCCTCATGGTTCAGGCGGAACACCTCGATTCTGATTGCCCCACTACACCGCAGCCCAGTGAAACATTGCCCCAACACGCGGCCTCATTTGCTGGGCCTAGAGAAGAGATACAGGCAGGGTACCACAATATTGTCACAGCCATCGAATACGAACAAACGGTCGTATTATATTCATCGGTACCCCGGAACGGCACCCAGTCAGCCCTACGCAGATCAATCAGGTTGCAAAAATGAATGGTCGTACGCCCGAGCTCGTCGGTAGCCGTCTTTTGTTATAGTCCCGTGTCTCGACTGCGGCGGAGTGGCTCGGATCCACAACGTACGCGAAACGTCACGTCATGACGCATCTCGAAAGGCTGGGCGCGGGGCGCCGAGATCACCTCGCAGATGTGGACGTACGACCGCCGACAGCGCCCATGCCATTCTAGTGCCTCGTGCCGCCGATATGATGGGCGTGGCCGAGATATTCGGGCGCCGGCGGGAAGAGGCGAGCCAAACGCCTCGGACTGCGTCGGCGCGAAGAGTGGGACGCGTTCGGGGCCCGGGAGAGGCGTCGGCGGAATCCTCGGCGACCCCGCGTCGAACACGCCCATTGAACGATCCAAATAGGCATTGCGACCAGTGTCTCCAGTGAATGACGTCTTGTCCGACTGCTGGGTTGACGCGATGCGCGATGGCTTGACCGGGGGAAATTGGTACGAGTGCGACACGGTTCCTTGCAAGGGTCCAGACTCGGGGTTTGATGGCCCTGCTCATAGGATGGATTTGCCGTGCAATCCCAATCACGCTGGCCTTGGCGTGATTTTCGCCGCGTCATGTCCATGGACCCAGAACCTGGCAGCGAATCGTGTGGGGTGCGTTGAAAACCAAAAGGAAAACGTAAAGGATAGCCCTGTGTGATGACGAACCCTCGTGACGCGTTTCGCGTCGACGTCCGGGTCATTCCGAGTCCCGATTCTCGCTGGCCACTTCAAGTGGCACTCGGTACGACCATCCAGAACGTACTGACGCCAATGGTGCCGCGTCCGTCTTAACCAACAGGTAAATACCAAGCGTGACTCGGACTCTGGCAATGCGCGCGGCGGCCCGGGTTAGTACTTCGTTATCACTGCTTACCTTTTGGACGGCCTACCTCGACACGTTCACTCACCACCGCGTGTGAACAGTTCCTCCAAGGTCGATCCAAGGGGGGTAAACGAACGAATGGAACCACTGCTTCCCACCCGCTGCCAGTGGTCCACGTCAAACGTGCAAAGGAGAACGAGGACAAAGACACGTGCAACGTGCACCGTACACCGTGACAGGCGGACAGAAACGACCTCAAACGAGGCTGACAAAGGACATGGATACGGGGGTACAATGTGCAGTACGAGCGGTCTCTGAAATATGGGGACGTGGGACGTGCGCGCACGCGACCCTACCATGGCACGCACGATGATGAATTGATGCACTCGTCAGGTTCGGGGATCTTCCTGCGTGCGTATGTCGAGCTCGTAGACGCAATTTGAAGAGGCATGGCACGGGTGTGTCGCTCTGCGTTCATCCCCATCCCCCCATGCTAACGCGTTCGTTTTCAGGGATGAATTTCGAGCGGTTCGCTTGGATGATATGAACCGGTAAGCACGAGTCGTCGACCAGAGGTTCTCGTCGCTTCGTCACGTCTACTATGCTACGTCTAAGCTTGCAGGGGAGCGACAAAAAATGTCCACCATGCCGCGGGATCGCCTATCAAGACCCCTCTTTCGCGCCTCGAATCCAGGTCCTCGGCGAGCGCGTGACGCACCCATGAATGAATGGGATTTAATGAATCACTAACGTGGGTGTTCTCCATATGTTGATGCTGACCGCATTTCGGGGATGAATTTTGAGCGGGGCGACCTCGCGTCGCGTGTTTCATCAGAAGCAATTGATTTGGATGCAGGGTAAGGCGTGAGTGGTCTCCGACACCCAGCCATATGATCAAGGCAACGGGACCACCCGGTGATTCGACGAGGGCCGTCGCAGGCTAATCCTAATGTACGCCCCCCCCTCCCCCTCCTGCGTATATCATACCAGCAGATTGGCTCGCAGCCCGTGATGCACCCTGCGTGGTGCATCGAGCCCCTCCCATGTCCGCGGTATGTGCCATCCTCATCCGCACATTGTCATTTTTCGGGGACGAATTTTGAGCGGGGCGTGTCGTTTGTATGTCTTTTTGAGAAATGAATTCACGCATGCACGTCCCCGAGCCATTTTTCTAGAACCATACGCCCAACGTCATCGAACACGCCGATGTATCATTCCACCGGTTGTTGCACAGACAGTCGTGTGTCTCCTCGGACCCGACTATGGCTACGGCCCCGGCCAAGGAGCGGTGCGCGTTTCGATCCGAACGCATCTACCGCGTTACCCCATCCGAAAACCAATTGAATCATTGAACCTCGGCGTGGCGCGCGGTTCCATGGAACACCACGCTCGTTCTACACCTCTCCATCAACCCGTCCGAGTCGGCGTCGGACTCGCCCGGCGTCCCTCGTCCGCCGCATCTCGATTCCAACCCTGCCCCCCCAAGGGCCGGACCAAGAAGCAACCCAAATGTCATCACATGATGGGCACGTCATCATACCCTCCCCCGGGTGGGTGCGGCGAGGGAAAACGACAACAGGGCGCCCCGTCAGTCGAAAAAAAAGGGGGAGGTTGCTAAAAAGACCCGCTGCGCCGCCGGGCAGGCATGGGTACCGCGTCAGGTTCGGGACTTGAACGACCCTATCTGTCTGAATGACTCCACAGAGGAGGGGGGGGGAGGGGCCACTCGCCGGTCGCGATTTCGAGAGTACCATGTATGATCGGTGAGGGCAGCAAGTGACTGGCATGATGTCGTCATGCCCGGATCGTTGACATTGTCCCCCTTTCCCCCCCTTTTTTCTACCCCTTTCGTTCTCGAAAGGCGTGTCCTCATCCCAAGGTCTGGTCGAGAGAACCGGGCGAGTATATTGTATTATGCAGGATGAACATGTCGTGTTGGACAGCATCGAGATCGAGAGCACGAGGCACCTGCTTACGATGCCATCGCTACCGTACCCGAAAGACAGGTCTAAATGCGGAATGGAGGTCCGTGGCGGTACTGAGGTAAACATGGAACAATGTACATACTAGTAGTGCTAGTAGAGCCATGCGCGCTATTGCCAAGTGTGCCAACTGAATACGGTATGGTGTGGTGTGGTGGTAGTGTGACTGTTTGCACTGCGCACGGCGAACGACCCTTGATGGAAGAACACTCCAATGGAACACGGGGAATGGGGCGCATGGCGGTCCTCGTGCCCCTCCTGCCCACTGAGACTAGTACTCCTGCCCGAGGCCGGTACACGATAACGGGTCCCAAGGGTAATAAGATTAGAGTGTGCACTGAAACACACAAATACCGTACACGAGCCAAACTGTAGGGCAGAACATGGGGAAAATGAGCGTGGTGAAAAAAAAAAAAAAAGTCGAGCGTCGATCGTACGTATGGCAAGCCCATCAGGGCCCTCTGATGTCGACATCCCCATGCTCCCATCACAGAGAGCCCTTGAGGGAACAACAAAAAAAAAATCGCCATCGCAATCGCCATCGTGTTCATGATCCATGTCATGCTATGCCATTGTTGGCGAAATGAAAAAAAAAAAGGTGTTTCCGTTAGCACCTACCGGTCGTCGTACCCATATGGCATGAGCTCAACGTTGCCACTCGTGACAGACGTATTCCGCCGCCACCGTAGCGGTACCTCGAGGGACCGAGTCGAGGGAGACAGCCCCATCCCCGAATGGCATTATCAATTCAATAACGCCCCCGTAGTACGTGACAATCAAGAACGAAATGAAAAAAAACCGACACCCGGGTGCTGCCTAGAGGGAGATGGCACATTGTTGCCAAGTAGGATTTAGTGGTTGCGAGAGGCGCTGCTGCGTACGACATCTCCAACGGGGGGGACCAATCGCGATTCGAGCGCGGTCGTGCCTTGTCGACAAAGATCAAGGGGTTTGGGCGGGGCGATAGGATCACCTGAAAAAGGCTATACGGAGTGGAGAGGGCGTACTTTGACTGCCACATTGTGGTGTCGGCCGACAACGTCGAAAGACGGAGACGCTCGCATGGGCTGGTGCCGGTGAGTCAGAGTGACAGCGTCATCTTGACTTTTTATCAGGTGTTCACATGACCGTTGGTCTATTTCTCGGCGGGCGCGCACGCGTACGGGGACCATACATAGACCTGTCAATTAGACAAGCCCGACGCGGCGAGCACAAGGGCGATATGAGAAAAAAAAACATAAATAAATCAGATCAAAAAGAGGATATGTCGACGGCGGTCCAGGAAGAATGATACTCCATCCGAGTCCATCATATGCTGCAGAACCCGAGTCAGAAAAAGAGCAACCAGTTCTGTGGGATCCGCGCCGTTTGCTTGGGTCATGCACCGAGGTGGGGTAGATCGTACATATGGACCTGCAAATGCATGTTAGCTTGTCCCTTGACAACACAGCACGGACAGATTTGGCTCCACTCGAGCGAGGTGTCATGTTGTCTTGTCAAAGGCGCAGGCATATCGATCGGGCATGCAGAAGCAGCCGAGCCGACACCGCGACATCATACCAACAAGCCCCGCCAAAACCCTCCGTACGTCTTCACTTTTCTACTTGATCTGTCAATGTCAATTTCAGCTGCTCGCGGGCCACGGGAGCAAATGCAAGACTAGAAAATGCCAAGTCGATGTCAAAAAGAAAAGATTCCGGTTCAACACGATCGATGGCAGACAAAAGAAGGGTCGCTACCGAGATCTAAGCACCCTCGTTCCTCGGCCGTTCGATTTTTCTTCCCAAGGAAGAAAAAAGAAAAAATCAACAAAAAAATCACCCACAAAAATAACCATGGTCGTACACACCCCTTCCCAGATCGCTCACGTGGTTCCGACAGTCAAGTCGACCGCCGACGCGTTTACGCCGTGTCACACGCGGCGATGGCGGTAGCGCAACGCAAAACTGACAAATTTAATTCACCCACCGAGTGAGAGAGTGCAAGCAAGGTAGGCATGCCATGTGCCAAGGGTATGCGTGGAGCGCCATCAGGTGTTTGACAAGTGTGTGTTCCTCGGGGGAGCGCTGCGTCTCACCGGTCACCGGTCGCCAACCACATCGTGTCATCTGTGGCCAGCAACGCACGGGAGGTGGAGGGCGATAAGCCCATTTGGCTCCGGGATCGGCCCGCCACTCCTGCCTGCCTCCCCTCGCTTGTCCCTGGGCCATAACCGACGCGAAACCCAACTGGCAGCTGCCGCCATTGACACGCCCCCGACCGTTGAAATTTTGGGTTTTACCTTTCCGATCATGTTTCAGCCACCCGGGCACCATCGTCATCCATGGCTCCGGGACCCATATGCACCCCCCCCCCCATGATACAGCGTGAGCATGCGTGCAAGTCTAATCCACCTTGACGCGGAACGTGTTTCCGAACGCCCCACCCCGCGTACCGGACCACCCGGGGAAAGCCAGTTGCGAGGGCCTCGTCATGGACAGCAGATAGTGTGGCATGGCGTTGGAGTGGCCAAGTGAAAACCAGCACAGGATGGGGAAGAAGAAGCCACCGGCCCCAATTGCGCAATCCGTTCACATTACGGCCCACGAACGTTTGCTTGAAAGCGAGAACGTTAGCGGTGAGAGCGGCGGGGATAAGTAATAGAGTAGACAAACCGCATCGTCACGGTCATGTCGTGATGGGCTTCTCGAAGGCCACCAGCAAGTCCAAGTTACAAGCACGTCATGGTTAGCACGCGGCGTCTTCTTTCCATTGTTCCCTGCCGGAACGCGCCTCTGAAATGAAAAAGGACCGTTATCTGGGATGAGTCCTGACTCCTGAGAGTTGCAAATCCAACGCATTGCATCATGGGCCGCGCATGCGTAACCTCTATCGCCGCATTGCTGTACCTGTCTGAACGCTTCGCAAGTGAGATTAGATGGCTCTGAGGGAGTTCTCCGAAAAATATGAAAACAGGCAGTCAAGGAAATTGCCGACGAAGAAAACACGCGCCGGAGAAGCCATCAGGATTGATGGCACTGATGATTGGTGCAGTTCATTATCAACGCTCAAGCTCCACTGGCACCCGAGTATGCTAAATCGTAATTTGGACTTCGTTGTGGTCCATGCACCTTTTTTTCTCTCGCCTGCAATGGTTTGGTTGGACGGTCCCGCGGTTGCCGTCATACTTTATGATATGGAGCGGTCCCGGTCGGTACCACCACCGTCTTCGCGGTCTGACCTCCACCCACGAGGTCGAAACTGCAAGATAGAGAAAAATATGTAAAGGAAAGAAAGGTTAAACCATTAAAACAAGAAAATGCCAAGTCCTTGAACAAGTCAAACAACACCAGTCCATGAAAGAAAAGAGTGTGAAGGCTAAAAAGGTATCCACAAACGAACGTCAAAGTGAACACCAAAGGTCGTGTGCGAGTCCAATGTGTGCATGTGTAATAAACAAAAAAGGGGCAGTGTTACATATGTTCAGTATGC
Source organism: Pulveroboletus aff. annulatus (assembly GCA_038094595.1). NCBI lineage: Eukaryota > Fungi > Basidiomycota > Agaricomycetes > Boletales > Boletaceae > Pulveroboletus > Pulveroboletus aff. annulatus. Next base: position 19,154 of record JBBPTX010000250.1, read on the forward strand.
CTTGTTGAATGTGTACCTTTCCAACCGAGTAGGTGTGACGCGATAGGGTGAGGATGTGGGAGGAGCGGGGGGTATCCTAACAAAACAGTCTTCGCCACCATAGGACGAACCGCGTCCACCACCCACCCTTGTACCCCTCCACCCGCCGCTTCGCGCTCACCCACATCGACCCCGTGCCAAACTGAATCTCCTTGCCCTCCCCACGCACCTCCTCGCCCTCCTCGAGATCCACCGCGCGCGGATGAGACGCGGCACGGAAACGAGGAAGCGCTCTGCGTGTCACGAACGATGGGAAGACGGTCAACAACGATAGATACTCGGGGTTGGGTAGATCGGGGGTCGTCCAGACGCGCAAATGCACGTCGTCACCGTGTTCGTTCTCTCCAAGGACCTCTGAACGAAGAGGGGCCAACTCTTGTTCCTCTTCTGCGTCCTCACTATTTGGATCAATCGGAGCACCGTCCGCGTTGCCTGCTGCGGAGGGTCGTGGGGGTATCGTGACATTGGAGGAGTGAGAAGACACGGACGGGACAGAGTGTGAGAGGGCCGGCATGTCCAAGAATGGATCGCTTGATGCTCGCGCACGGTTACTCTGAGTAACCATGGAAATGGGAGACGGCTTGGGTGAACGGGATGTATTGAGGATGGACAATGAATTTGATTTTGGGCTGGGACGAGAGGACGTTGTTGGATGGGAAGCATAACAGCTGCGATCCTTTGCGCATGAGCCTACCTCCTCAAAGGCGAGCACCTGCAGAGCAGTAAGTACTCAAAATAAATAGAAAAGAGAATGACATACCCCTTTAAGAATATCGACAGCTTCGAGCATAAAATCTTTTCCACTGCGTGAGAGAAAAGTAATAAGGCCAGGAATACAGGGACAGATCAAAGGTAAAAAGACATACGCCGCCTCCTTGAACACTGCATCATCAAGTTCCCATTGAATGTTGTTACCGCCTGCACCCCCGAGATCCTCAGGGAGGACTTGTAAGCGCATGACGGCCCACAGTGCTTCGAAAAAGGGTTTGGTTCCAGGCATGCCCATTGTACACCACGTTCTGACGAACCGATCCAGACGGTCGAAGCGTTCCTTGCGCGCGACTGGACCACTCGGGTCCGCACGGGAATGAGGCATCAACGAACCGCCTGGCTGTGTCGCGCAGATGTGTGCCTGAAACTCGGCGTGTCGTCGTGCATTGACGCTGGCATGGTACGCAGAGCGAACAGAGGCTTGTAAACGCGAGTAGAGTGCACGCTGGGATGGGGCGACGTTGGTCAGTACTTGTGTCATGACGCGCCCGGCGGCTTCGTCCTGGTCAAAGTACCTATGCGAGTGTCATGAACGTGCGTCGTGGAGAAATTAACGGGCGTACCATGAGCGACAATAGTCGGTGAATTTCTCGAGGTCGCTTTGCGATACGCCGAGCGGTGTGGAGGAGCGATTGCGGACTGGGGGCGTTGGTCCTGTGCGACCGCCGCGTCGGCCCCGCGCCCTGCCACCGGGAAAAGAGGGCGACGTGGGCGATGCTAGGCCGTGTTTGGGCAGAGTTGGGCTTGTGGGTGGTGAGGTGATGGAAGGCGAGGCAGGGAGGTCATAAAGGAGGGTCTGGTTGTTTATAACGGATGTCCTGGGCGAGTGGTGTCGCAGCGGTGGTGGTGGTGGGCGAGGACGGGGTGTTTCGAGACGGTACGCCATGGTGTGTCGAATCCAGTTCGAACGGTGGCGAGCAGCGCGTCTACTTGGCGACGACAAGAAAAGTACACGGAGTTGGTTGTCGGCCAGGCGCTGACTGCGCTGACGACCACAGCACCGCGCAGATTGACACACCCATTTTTAGTCGCCACCCCGCCACTGAACCGAACTACCATCACAACAGTGAGTACACACTAATGATTTGAAAACGATCAGGTTTCTATCACATCAGGACATCAGCCATCACCGGCACCTTTGTGGCCCAGTTGTCTTGAGGAGGTCTCACGCTGTGGTGTCGCATGTCCGCAGACATATCTTCTTTGTGTTGGATCTTCGTTTCGCGGGCGCACAGCAACCATCTCCATGGATCACACCTTGTCCACTCGCCTCCACTAGGCCCCTCGTTAATCACGCCATCGGATCGCACCTCCGTTCTACATGCCGTAGCCCAACCAAACTGACATTGTCCTATTTGCCACGCTCGTGTCAACCGACAGACCCTACCCGTCTCTGACATGCAATCACCTCAGCTCTTGCCACCGCTTTCGATTCATGGCATCTACGATGCGGGTCGAATTTCATCCCGGCCTCTACCTTGGTTCACAACATCCATCCCTTGCGCGGGATCCGAGGCGACCCTCTCTCGTCAGTTTTCGTAGGTTCCTGACAGGACCCCCCTTGGCGTCGTGATGCAACTTGTTGTTAAAGGAAGAGGCGGTGCACATCAGGGTTTGCCAACTTTACTTACTTGGCCCGATTGATGATTTGATTTTTTTTTCTTTTTTCGTAAGGTGTACGGGAGCGACAAAGTTATACTTTACTTGGTTTCCTAGAGGGGTGTCGGATCATGATCGTCTTTGTACTCGAGCAGGCATCCAAAGAAAATGCCAGTGGACCCTGCAGGATATCCCGTATGATAGATAACCTTGCTGGTCATTCGTTGCCCTCTCGACCGACCGAGCGCACCTAGCTGCTTTTAGACAGAATGAATAATAATACCGTAGATGTCCCCCTCGCCGAGCGTTCCGCGACAAACCCAAGATAATAATATGATACAGCCTTTGTCAGCGTATCAGCGTTATCCATATCCCGGCTGGCATCCATCCCCCCCCCCATTTGTTCGTGAACCGACGCTCCAGCCAGCATTCTGACTGTTTGGTGGCACCCCTGGCAGAATATGTACAGGTACGTGAGGGTTCCACGGAAGCAGGCTGTCACGTCGTCTAATCAAGAGGAAACTTTGCAATTGCGAGATTAGATCGCACACTCGATCGACGCACAAGCGAAGAATTCCTGTATATATGCAAACATTTCTCTCACCGGTTGGCATCTGAGATAAACTCGTGGTAACGGCGCATTACGATCCTGCGACCTCACCCAAGGGGCATGTGTCACCTGCATCTGGAGAAGCAGAAAAAAAGGAAAAAGTAAATCGGGAGATGGGTTCTGTTTGAAAAAGAAATTTTTGAGAAACTAACAAATAATATTAAGGAAAACGAGCATGGTGCGAAAACGAGACGCATCGCGGCATCATTTCGCGATGCGAACAAGCTCGAGTTCACTCGTCCAGGGAAACAAGGATGTCCTTCCAAACCGGATGGACTTCGTGCTGGATGGCCAAGGGTCGCTTAGGAACACGATTAGGGCAGCGATATCATGATGACGCGTTTATAATCTGGTTACAGTTGGCTTTTACACCCGAGAACATGAAAAAAGAACACTGTCAAGGGGGGGCCGCAGGTCCGACAGGTCCAAGTTGAGTGATTAGATCAGTCAGTCTCTATGATGGCGAAAAAAAGTCCGCGCGATCGCAACAAGCGGGACGGAACCCGGTGGCGAGGGGGAACCATATGGCGTAAGTACAGATGCCGTCAGGAGGTTGTGATCGGGCGTAACCGAGTGACTGGCCGAATACCTATGCAAGATTATCCCATAACGATCGAGCAGTAAGGGGTGGTGAGGACATGGACGGCATGAGATGATGCAAGGGTCACGTAGGTGAAGAAGTCGTTAATAGTGTCGTGACCCGCGGGAGGACGCGGAGAGGGGGGCGAGGACGTGCGTTGCGGTATACGGTGCGGGAGAGGGTGCGTTATCCGCCAAAATAGATGAGCCTTGAAGGAGTGGGAGAGGCGCATCTATCGAGCAGCAGCCCAGAACGAGGAGAGACTCTGCTCCCGTACAATGTACCTCGCTGGCGGGAACGACCGAAATAGACAAGATCAGAAAGGAGAGGTAGGCGATTAATTCCGCCGAGTGTGTGCGAGCAGCAGCGTCCATGGCACCAGGTGAAGGATACTGGCCAATCGGAAGGCGCAGAGAATACGGAGCGGTTCGCCTAGAAATACAGTGAGCACGGATAGGCTCAGGAAAGCAGGGCCATACCAGAAAGGCAAGAGGAGATCGGGAGTGGGGGCTCGTGGTAGATCTCTGTGGGCTTGCCGAGGCACGAGTAAGGATATGGATACTTGACCTTTTTTTATTTTTCATGAAATCGGCGCCTACCGCGGTGATGTTATGCAATAGACTATAAAAGACCAGTCAGAAGTATGTCCGATACCACACCTCCTCCCTGTCAAGGTCAGTCCGTTCATTATGGGTCGGTTCAACTCGCTCAATTGGGTCGTTCCGTGATGTGACAGCGGCAAATCCCGGCGCCCGATCACATTTGCTCGACATCGCCCATTACCAAGTATCGTCTCTGTCCACTACCACCACCATCTCCTCCTCCTCCCCACCTGCTCCTCCTCCCCCCCTTCCAATGGACTTTGGGCCCGCAACCGCACACCAGCCCGCCCATTCACTCTACGCTGCGGATCTCGATCACTCCTTCTCTTCGTTGCAGTCCGTCGACGCTGCTTCGCCTTCTCACCACCATCTCTCCCAGTCGATCCACACCCAAAACTTCGATCACGCAGAACCAATGGACGTGCCTGACCACCCCCCATACGACCTCTTCAACAACAACCCCAACTCGTTTGCGTCCGCGCGTTATCGCGCCAACTCGTCCTCGTCCTCCTCCCTCGGTCCCTCCTACACCATCGCGCAGGACACCACGTATTCCCGCCCCTCCTTTTCCGACTCGGTACCCCCATTTGGCCACTCGAACAGCAGCTCGTACGACATGATGAGCAGCGTCCCCTCCTCCTACAGTGGCAGCTCCGGAAAGGTCTCGCCCCTCACACCAAGCGACCCAATGTCCGGCATCCAGCACTCCCCCGTCTTCCCTCTCAGCGGCCACCAAAAGGGCTTTTCCGATGGCCACTACCCCGATATCCTCCCTGAGCGCCGGATCTCCAGCGTCAGCGGCACTGGCTTCCACTCCGATTTCGCTGATGATTATACCATGAACAACGGTCCCGGTTACCCCCAGTCTGCCCTCCAGCCGTTCCAGGATCGCATGGGCCGCTTCCAGCCCGACTCACATTTCCCGCACAGTCCCCTCCCCCCTAGTTCTGTTACGTCTCACATGGGCCATAGCCCTGACATGTTTCGAACAAGCGTTGCTCCACAGGTAACTCACTGTTTCCGCCCCGACTCGGGCATACCCGCATACGAAGATATCCCCCAGTACATGGGTCCTAGCCCCCATGCTGACCTCTCCTTGATGAGCCACGTTGGATGCGCTAGCATCGCAGGTGGTTTCCGTCACGGCCCTATGGGCTCATCCAACGATCTACAGACCTTTATTCGGTGAGACCCGGCCGCCGTTAATTTAAATCTCGCATACTGAGGTTTAACCTCGATAGCCCTTACTTGGACCAGTACGTGCGGACGCCAAACCGTCTGGCTTTTGGCGAACGCACCGTCATTGTCATGTCTTCCAAAGTCGCGCAAAAATCGTACGGCACCGAGAAGCGTTTCCTTTGCCCCCCACCGACGGCGATCATGATTGGCAACTCGTGGTGGACGGACGTCGTCCGCAGGGGGGAAGAACCCAAGCTTTGTCCTCCACGTGTCACTGTTTGCATCTCCGGTGAACCCGTGCCGCAGGAGGGCACCATTGAGTGGACGTCTTCCTCTGGCAAGATTTTTGACGTAAACGATGCCCCCACTGGCACGACTTACATTGGCCGCTGCGTCGGCAAACAGCTCTTCATTTCAGACGTGGACGAAAAGAAAAAGAAGGTTGAAGCACTAGTGAAAATTACAGCACCCTCATCGGATGACGAACCTGAGCGTGTCATTGGGACCTTCCCGTCCAGGCCCATCAAGGTCATCAGCAAGCCAAGTAAAAAGAGGCAAAGTGCAAAGAACCTCGAGCGTACGTTAATCCACTTGTTCCGTGTGACTCGACTGAATTATTCCTGGTAGTGTGCATTAATCACGGGTCCACCATTTCATTGTTTCATCGGTTGCGCTCTCAGACCGTTTCGACCAAATATTTGTGCGTCTCTGGTTCTGGATCGTCATTCAAGGGATCGGATGGTGCGCCGCTTATGGGCCTGGACAGCCGTACGAGGTCCAGCACGCCATCGTTCATTGCTCGCACCGCGAGTTGGGACCCTTTCGTAATGTACATTGTTGACGTCAACAAACCCTCTGGGGGCATTGATGCCCCGCCGCCGCCGCCACCCCAACCCGATTACCCTTCCCCTCCCCCAAACGCCATCCCATTCACAAACAATGGGTCCCAGATCCCGGTTTATTACAATCAAACGGTGGTGTTGCAGTGCCTCGTTTCCGGTGTTGTCTCACCTGTGCTCATCATTCGTAAAGTGGACCATCAAACGACGGTTGTCGGAGGTGGCCTCCAGGAAGGCGCGAAAGGCGTGGCAGACCATTATTGTGCCGCAGGAGAGGTTTGTGGCGACCCTGTCTCACAGCTGCACAAGATCGCGTTTGAGGTGTACGATTCGACCAAGGGGATGCCGGAGCCCGGCACGCCGGGTCAGACGGGCGCATTCCTGTCCTGCATGGGCGAAAAGGTGAACACGTACCGACCGATCGATGGTCGACAATGGAATATTCCGCAAAGCCTTGGATCGTCGTCGCCGATTCTTCCGGGATCCCCTGTCGTGTCGACGCCAGCGTCGATGACGAATGGTGCCGACTACTTTGGGCCAGGGACGGCAAACAGCGAGCCTGCGTCACCATCATCGTCGAATGATTTCTCCAATGACGGGGGACGTGTCAAGAAGGGGAAACGTTCCACGTCGAGCGCCGGTGGTATTGCCAAGAATCCGGGAGTCAAGGGACGGAGACGGCCTACATCGGCGGGGTCTGCGTCATCGGGACGCCGTGGTTCCTCTAGTGACTCAGGTGCATCATCCGGGGCGCTATGGCAAGTTGATATTGGTGAAACGAGTGTCTGGACGATTGTTGGCACAGGTCAGACAATTCATTTAACTAGATGCGTTCGATCTTCTGATGGAAGCTATTTTCAGACCAAGTGCGGTACAATTTTTACGTGCCACCCGTGCTGTTTGACAACCAAAATGCACCGCAAATCGGGTCGTTTCCTATTCCTTCAAAGCCGATTACGCCGTTCCCCGCTGTCGTAAAATACCTACCCCCTGACCGGGCGGCAGAGGCACCCAAGTCCAACTGTACACAATCGCGCGGTGTCTTGGCAAAACCCAATCCACATATCAGCAAAATGCTGACTATCTACGGCGAAAATTTCAACAAGCAAGAGCCGATTCACATCTTTTTCGGGTCTGAACCCTCGCCGTATGTAGAGGTGAGGTGTACCGAAGTACTCGGTTGTCTTCCGCCGCCTGAAAACCAGGTGACAAAACGTCGGCCGATTATCATGGTCCGTCCGGACGGTGTCGTATTTCCCTCTAGTATCATGTTCCCGTAGCTTGGATTATACGCTGTCTTTTTTTTCTGTTGTCGTTGTCGTCGCTAACGCTATGCAGCATGGTCTGCCCTGTCGCGGATATGTTTTCGACTTGTCAGGAATCCTTGTCGTCCTCTGTACACCTTTCCTTTTTGCTGGAGATCATGTTATGTAGCCTCGCTCTCATTTATTTGTACCATCGCTCGTGCTATCGGAATTTAAATGCATTTTTCATAGAGCATGCACTGCAAAAGTTAACCTTGTCTTGCTCCACTCCGGTTCCGTGATTCTTTGCACCGTCTTTTCCCCACTGCGCCTTGTCGTAACAAGAAGCGAACCTGGCCACAACGATGAACGCGTGGTCCTCGTCGTCCTCGACGTTCTTGAACCCACATCGTCTCTGGCACGCCTATGTGGCCCATCTCTGGTTCTACCCCGCTGATTCGTGGGTAGCCCGTTTGGCGTCGACGTTTCGGATCTTGGCCGTGCTGCTGGTGTTGCCCGTCGTGTTGTTGACGCTTCTCGTACGTCCCCTCTGCTTCGTCATCCGCCGGTCTATCCCATTATTATTTTTTCCTTGTTTTTCTCATTCGGCGCACCGTCCCGATGTGTCTTGTCAACGACTCCCACCAGAGGTCTTTGACCTATGTATCGCCGCCCGACGTACACGCTATTTGCCGTGGTTCATTGTCCCATTCATCTCATCATGTCACAACGTCACGACTGGCACTGACGCATTGTCCCCCCTCTTTGGTGCTGTTCGTTTGCGTTCCCACTGATTGACGCCTGGTTTTCGGCGCTCTGTGGCAACATGGCCGAAATGAATCACGACAACGCCACCACTACTTGCGATATCGGATGTGTAGGACGTCACGTCGTATGTGATCGCGCGGACGTTGGGCGTCGTGGATGATGTCAAGGCCTCGACGAGCGATGTGGCCCCCCACACGCACACGACGACAACCAAGACCACGGCGGATAGCGTCCCGACGGAACGACGTCGAAGCACCGCTGCCGTAGCGGTACCGCTCCCCTCGCGTGTACCTCGCGCACACGACGTTGGCATCTGCCATGTCAACCCCGACTCAAACGCAACCCATCACGACAAGAACGAAAACGGTCCACGTGATGGGGACAGTGAGGATGTAGGATTGGGACTGGAATTCGATGTGGGCATTCGTACAGGTATAGGCGAACCGGTGCGTACGTCCGAAGGCCTCGCGTCCGAGGGACACGATGAAGATGACGATGGTGACGATGACGATGACGGAGGGGATGCCGGCGAGGGTGACGGACAGGGCACGTCCGAGACGGGCGTGGGCATGCCTCACGTACGTGTACGCAGTTTGAAGCAGCGACAGAGTCGAGCTCAGACGGACGTGTCGCCGCGTGCCTTCTTTGGGGAGGACTTGAGGTTGGCTGGTGAGGGTGTGTTTTCGCCTGCGGTGTCGTCCCCGCCGTCGCCTGTTACACCGCGCATGCCACTGCACGCGTTGCAGCTCATCGAACACGACAGCGGAGCGGCGGCGGGGCACGTGCGCGGGGAAGAGGATGAGGGCGCACTAAGGAGACGCGTGCAAGGCGTGCGCGAGGACTAATGGTATTCCGTCTTCCGTCTTCTCTTGGCAAACGCGGGGAAAGAGGGGATTTTGCGGCTTGTTTGGAGGAGGAAAGAAACGTGTACAGTTTTTTTACATGTTACAAGGGTATCATCATCAGCATACGGTCGTCATGTAGGCGAAACAAAACATGCTAGAGCTACAAGGATGGCTTGGCAGCACTGACGAACAGCAAGAACCACTCAAAAAAACCGAAGCTGGTCTCGCGTAAAGACAGGAGGTTTCCAAATGAGATGCTCAGGGTGAATCCTTCTCCGCCGCTTGTTCCGAACCTTTTCGTGCTTCTCCAACACGGCATCCGATAGACAAATCGTGTGTTGGCCTCTCCAATGTCTAAACAATTGCAACGAATGGCACCTAGAACATGTTTTGATATATCAGATCCGCCAGGGGTGATAGAATGGCCAGGGCTCACGTATTCATGATATCCGCGTGTGAGATGGACGTTTTCTGCGCGATATCGTCCACGCTGAGCTCATCGGTTGTATTGAGCAGCAGCTCCACGATCACCTCGGCCCAGTACGCCCTGTAACTGAGCAACCCAAGATCGCTGAGCGGTTTCTCCGGACTGCCAAGTTTCCCCTCTTTTTTGCTGAGTTCGTACGAAAACTGGATAAGGAGTTTGCCGTAACCGAACCGTTGGTGTTGTGGGAGGGTTAATATGCATGCCACGTTGTAGTTTTCGGCGGATTCTTTCTCTTTTGAGAAATAGCCGATGAGGTGACAGCCGGTGGAATCGCGTAGGGTCTAAAATGGAACGGCGGGTCAAGGGGGTATGAGAGAGGTGTTAACGAGGCCCGCAAGAACCCGCAGGTTTTTTACGCACCATAACATAATACATGAAGGGGGTGACATCGTAGTAGAGCGTTTTACTGTCGCGAATGAGCCATGACAAGGGTTACGCGTCGGGGGCCGCGGATATGAAAAGCACGTACTGATCTAGAAAGCACTTTGATAGTAAACTGAGGTTTCTGCACCAGGTCAACTGACGCTTGCCATCCAGTTCAAAAATGGAAATGTCCTCATGGCGGTATATTTCGTTACCTGGAGGATGAAGCAACGTACACCGCTGACGATGCCGGGAGAGCATCATTTGTGATGGGAAATATGACAGGCAGAACTCGCAAATGTAAAGCACAGGGAGATGTGCATACTCCTTTGGGTACGGGCTAAAGTACCACGCGTCGACCTCGTGTTTGCCGATCTGGAGCCGATTGAGGTTTTTCACGCGTGCGATTTCAGAGATGGATTGGGTCATTGAGCCGGATGTTCTCAGTTTCTCGATCTCTTGTTCCTTGCTGAACGCAGAGACGGGTGGTGGGGGTTCGGGTGGGGTGCCATTGACACTAAGTTCAAAGGTGTCGCTCTCGGCTTCGCCCTCGGCGTCGACATCCATTTCGCCCTCGGCATCAAGATCTTCGTCTTCAGGCTCTTCCTCCTCTTCCTCCTCTTCTTCCTCCTCCTGCTCTCCGTGCAGCGACTTGCGCTTGAGCGACGGCGCAGGTGAGGGTGATGTATACCCCGCACGGGGTCCGGGTGTCGATGCCGGTGTAGGCGAAGCGGCCGCCGCCGCATTCGCGGTGGCCTTTTTGAGCAACGACTGCGCGCGCGGGACTTTGCCCGGTGCCTTCTGCGCCACCGGCCCCGCCTTCTTCCCCGGAGGTGGCTTCGGCTTTGGCCATTCCAGATCGCGACCCAGCACGAGCCTTGACCCAGTGACCCATTCGTCCAATCGTTTATTGAACTGGTCCCAATGGACAAAGTACTCCCACTTGTCCTCGAGCCTGGGCTCGGGTTCTTCTTCTTTGATGCTACCGCGCGTGGCACGACGCGCAGATGCATGGAATGGGATGATGGGCTTGTCGCGGATAGAGAGGATTTCGGCGAGGCGTTCTTCTTCCCCGCCGTCCGCGGTGGGTCTACGAATGTAAATCTTACATCCGACCGTGACCACCTGTCATGATGAGTCAGCAAGACAATGGGGCTGGTGTTGCGTGGCCCCCATGAGGGGTGCGAAAAAATATGAAAAAATCGTGCTGACTTGTATGGAATAGGTTCCTCCTGGGGTTATGGGGGCTGGTTCTTGCGACCCTTCGTGGCTGACGTGCGGTGAGACCATGTTCAGAGGCACTGCAAATGGGGGGGGGAGGAGGAGAGGCAACTTGAGTTTTCGGTGACTCGACGCTCGCAGTCGTATGATGACTAAGCAAGGCTAATCCATCTATGCCAACTACGTAACTAACTAGCCATGGCCGCCGTGAGCTGACTCAAGCGCTGTTATTTATTTACCACCTTCAAGGCACAGCTCATCAGTGTTAGCACTCAAGTTCATCATATCCGCGGGCCAAGACGTTCAGTAGCTTACCCGACGTTGCACCCATGCGGCCTTATCTTTCGGAACTTGCTCGTCTCCGATCTATCATCTGGCCACTGGCACGCAAGATCACGACAACGTCCAAGGTGCACTTGTTTGGACTCATGAATGGCTGTGGACTCTTCGTAGAAACTTCGTGTCAAGCGTCAACTTCTAAAACATCCTCCCATGCCCGTCAAGTGCCCACTGATTCCATGGCAGCAGTGGTGTTGGGCTGACAACAACCAACTGAAAGGTTACGTTATATGTCGGCCGACCGCAGCCCGCCCAGCTATGTCGAACACACAGCGTACCATTCTCTAAAGGGAGTATAAGGAACCCCGTCTCCCGTCTCCCGCCCCGCTCCCCTCCGATGGCAAAACCACGAAATTGAATATTAATCCATCTTTTCGGCGAACAACTCGGGCCGGCATCGGTTTTTGCCAATGGAGAAGAAAAGGGGACATGCGCATCGATACGTGTGCAAGGCACCCTGGACAAGGTTAAGTTTGGCGCGCTCGGCCAAGCTAGCCATGGGCGTCGAACCAAATAACCCAGATTGTTCATCATTGCAATTTAGGTAGCACGCACACGCGGCCACCATTCCGAATCGGAGTCGACGCGGACCTGCCGAACCCCACCCGGACAATCTAGCTAGAAACTCCCAACCCTCCAGGTAGCTCCGGCACGAAAATACGAAATACGACATCGTGGCGTGGTCAATTTGGGTGGCCCCGCGGTCACAGTACGGCCGGGTGCGATCTTATCGGAACAACCCCCTTCTCCCTTTCGTATGGAATAAGGTTGTCGTGCCGTACTGCGTTTGCTATGCTGCGGGCACGAGCTGCTTACTTTTGCCAGGGTTATTTTTCCTCTCAGGTGTGTTTGACCTGAATGTGACTTATTTGACAGTGTCAAGGCGGGCCGCCGTGTTACTTATGGATATAGCGCGCATGGTTAGGCGCTTGATTTAGTCTGCCACCATATGGTGGCCCCGCCTTACGCGCGAACGCCAAGATGACGCTTTGGAGGGTACTATACTATACCTCCACGTCATTCAAGCCGTCGAGAGCCCTTTTCCGATTTGCTAGCGAATTAGAAAATCCATTCTGGGATGGTCCTTTATCACCATGTAGGCGAGGTGGAGCTTGAAAACATGCGCAATCGCGACCACCTACATACGTCATAGGCTCATGATCAGTATTCAGAGGCCGCTCGTGCAATTTTGCCCATTTGCGCATCGTCTGGAAATTTTATGGGGTGGTTTGGTTTTTATCACCATGTATGTAGAGTGCAGCTTGGAAACTAATTCATACATACGTTAGCGTATCCGCGAGTCTTCTTTGACTTGTTCTCGGATCAGTTGCGTGGAAGCGAGGAGAATATGTACTGACCACGAGCAATTTCCGCTTCACAATGATGCCTGATACACTAAACTTCTCATGAGTCAATGCATCAAAATAGTCATCAAAAACAGGTATGGCCCCCAATTCCATCAGGCTATGATCCGTCTTGAGGAAGAATTTAGAAAAAACCTGCCGAGCAGGTGTCTAGACCAGGGCCCTTCTTTTTAAATGGCTATATACTGCATCGCATCATGATGCAGTTTTAGGGAGTTTCCAGGAGGCGAATACCAACGAGAGCTGTAAGGGAAAGGCTACGGGGAAATGTACTCTTACCTGTATTACACACCTCGACCAGATGGGTCATCGTGTCTCCATTAACCGCGCAAAACTTGTAGGGCATGCACAAATGACAACTCGGAGGTCGGTGATCGATCATACATGCATGGTCGTTCCCCCTTCTGAATGCGTTTTAACCCGTAAACTCGCGGCCTATACCCGCCGACGAACTTGAAAACCAATGGCGCCAACTTAAAGAACTTCAAGTATCACGGGAGTTCGGAGTCTAACGAGATACGTGCCTTCAAATTGATCTACTAAACCCCAAAGGCCAAGCGGCGGATATATCTCCACTCTGCGTTGAGATCCGAGAACCCGAATAATGGCGTCGACTCCGTCATGAGTCGACCGTCATCTACACCAGCCGAGCAACTTGAGCGCCGCCTGCCACGATGACCAAAAGGGGGACACCTTGGTGAACAGTCGAATCAGGAAACTCCGATTGACTCCTCACCCAGGTTTCCTCCTTTGAACCTGGAAAAAACGCTGGGGGGTCTCGCATTGCTGAATCAGCCACACTAAGCTAGTAATCAAACGAGGCTTTGAGGCCCACCGTGCTCGACGATGGTCATGGTAGGTTTGGAACGGCTCAAGCTGCGCCATTGTGCGAGATGGTGATGGGGAGAGGGAAGGAACGCGTAGAGGGAGGGCCCGTCGTGGCTTAAAAGATGATCGATTGATGTGCGAAGTACTACCAAAGAAGCGCCGGAAGCTTCCGTGCCGGACCACTGAGGGCCATCGTTAGGTAGTAGGTAAGTTCTCAGTTCTGTGTCAGTTTGCTCGCAAGGCGACTCACAAACAGCCCAGGCCTCGTACGAGCCCTGCAAAGTTTGACTTTGGTGGTACACATACGTACGTGACACCAAGTGCGTTCCCATACACCTACATTTTGATTCATTGTGGGATACATTGACAGGCAAACCTGGGGTCGTCATGCCGTACCTCCTGCAGCGACGAAAGTGCGTAATGCACTCACCAATCTGCCAGCTTCCGTCCCTATCAAGCTGACGTTGTCCAAATCTTGGGCCGCAACCCCCGGTCTTGGACCGCCCCGAGTCCCGACGCTGGCAATAGATAATCGCCGAGCCTTGTCTTTCGCCCATTTGGCAAGTGAACGCCGAGGACGGATCGTCCCGCTCTCCTAAGCTAGGGTTGTCCATCCCATCAACCCATCAAATGTTCTAGGCCGCCGCCGCCGCCGCATGAGGCGATCTTCTAGTGGCACGGCCTCTGCCTACTTCCGAGTCATACATCAACACGCACTTGCTAGCAAATCAATTTGATACGGCCGAGGGCCCGCTTTAAATCAGCACATGTATATCTATATCGATGTCGCCATGCCACTTGACAGTGGTCGTGAAGGGCCAAAGGGGGGGGGGGGCGGCCGGTGCTTGTCTTCCCACAGGGCGATCAGATGGCCGTATTTCCATGTCGAACGGAAAGCCCCACTGGCATCTTGTCAGTCACCAGCGTTTTATGCAAGTGAGGTAAGGCGTTTGAACCGATAAGTCTAATCCGGCGCAAACGATTTAGAAGATTCAAAAGAGGACGGCGCCACCTCGTCAAGCAGACGGACGGACGGACCCGCAAGAAGATAAACCTAACCATACCTGCGCTGTGTTATTGCAAGCATAACCTTATAATGCACCTCGTACGTACCATGCTTATCTTTCATTCCATCGCGTTATTTGTTCGTTGAACTTAACTTTGCCACCCCACCATCGTGACCAAGCGCAGATCGCATGAAAGTGGGAATACAAAGTGGAAATAAAACAAGGCCGATCGGGCCACGGCGTTGGCAATGGCACATTAACCGGACCTTATCAGAGGCCCGAGATGCAACCCCTCTCGAGCCGTGACGCCATCGGCCGTCGGCGGCCCTCGCTTTCAGGGTAACCCACCCGCGGAGTCTCTGGATATGCATTGGCAAAGTGCCAGGCACACTTCTTCCTTTTTCTGATTCTATTTCGGACTTTCCCAATTTCGTCTTGACTTCATTTTGCCCAAAGTCTTTGCGCCCACATTTTTGAATCGTAAGTTGCGCCTTTCCCGATCCGCGATTGATTTCCTATAGAGTTGGATAGGGATGCTCGGTCGTCCCCGGGTCGTGTCCCAGAACCCTGCCAAGGGCACGCAAGAGGAAGGGAGGGAAGAAGGTTTCGTTCAGAAACCCCAGCCAATGGGGTTTGCAGAAACTGATATGGTGAGCTAACCACCGTTAAATTCACGTGGGTTCAAAAAAGTTAATTTTCCCTCGAATTGGTAGTATGGTGTTAGTGGCGTCCACGCAATGATTCCAACACTCATTCGCGTCGATGAGTCATGTCGTGGTAAGCCCCCAAGTTTTCACTTTGTGTTTTCGTTTGTAACGGTGGCGGGATGCCGCGTTTGGTGCGCTAGGATGAACATCATGCGGTCAGAGTAATCCGCCTCGCGATGACGGGCCTGCACCCACTTCGTGTGACCAACGGCAACAGTATCACCGGCACCCACACTCGCTCGTCAAAGTCATGTTTTTGATCTGAACCTGGCAAAGTTAACTTTTGCGGCCAAGCAGGGGTGCGTACCCGCTCCATTGTACGCTGTGCGCCACATAGCGGTGTCTACATGCCGCTCGTTGTCTTGTGTCCAGTGACTCATGACTGTAACTGAACAAGGTTAGATGTCGCTTGGGCCTGTCGCCTGGCGACCTGTACCCTGTACTTGAGCAGGGAAGGAAAGAAGGCCAAAAAGGGGTCACGGAGTGATCATCGAGTGGACGACCAGCGCAAGGTGCAAGGTGCAAGACCGGTTGACGCCCCTGATCGGATCGAAATAGTTATTGACGGGATTTCAATGCCAACGACTCACTAATGCATCCTGAACGGGAGGACTCCACTCAAGTGACCAGACGCATTTCCACAACAAACAAACGAGTGATAGATCAATGACTAAGTAATATGTCCAGGAGTAGGCTATCGTGTACAACAGCGGGATAGAATCGAAGCAAGGAAGGGCCAAATAATAAAGTACCTACGAACAAGCACAAAACCCAAAGACCGTCGGAGAAACGGGCAAAACGGGGGACGTGTGTCTGACAATGTCACCAGAGCGTCATGACACCGCCCAAGAACACGGCACAGACCACCAAGGCGCCTCCAAACCCGAGGGCACCCGGATTCGGCGAGGGCCGTGCGTAGAACGTGAGACTGTGCCCAGCGTTCACAGCCGGTCCGAGCGTCGCGGCATACTGTTTGAGAGGATTAGGAGTGCCAGAGATCGTCACTGTCGGAACCGACGGGTCCGGACTCGGATTCTTGGACGTCGTTGAATTGGTAATGCTAAACCTCGATGAAACGCCGTGAATAGAGCTATCCGACGCATTTTGGCAGATGATAAAGTAGTCGTCGCCTTCGGGGACGTCTTGGAGAAGGATGTTGAGGGTGGTGTAGGTCGTGGGGACTGGGTGTCGGGTGGACGATCCGGAGGTGAATCGCACGGATTTAGGTGAGAAATGAGGGGCTTACTGTTCTGGGCGATGAGCCAGAGGCCGTCTTCACTGAGCCGGGTCATCTCGACATCGAAGCTGTCTATGCCGTCGTTCATGCTCTTGGACCACGAGAAGGGATATGGGGAACCGTTAGCCCAGGATGCGGATGCGCCGGGTTGTGTGACGACAAAGTCTGTTGTAGTCGTCATTCAGCAGGACAGTTTGATAGGAAATCGCAGGACCTTACAGGGCTGTAGGGCGTGAACCGAAGACAGTAGGGAGAACGCAAGAGATAAGGCGAAAACCCGGTGTATGAAACGACCCAAGTTCCATTTACGACCCAAATGTTCTGGTTGTGCCATCACGACTCACAAGACAAAGGAGAATTAGAGAGAGGAGGAGAATTTGTCGGAGAGCCTTTGCTGGCTGTTTCAGGTTAGCTAGGGAATTGTGCCCGTGGCAGTGTTTCAGAAAATGAAAATAAGTCATTAGCGAGTCAGCCACGTCTTTAATTCTCACCTGCAGCTTGGAATGCAACCAGATGATTGTATCCTTCACGATCCCTTTCGTCTCGGCTCCACGCAAGGGTTGTCAGGGTGTGCGAAGATCACGAGGTTAGCAAGTGCGACGTACCTTTGTGTTTCGGTCTTACCACCGTGTCCTCCAGGTTTGCCTTGACGACCACGACCTTGTTCCTTCGAGTTCGTTGCACATGAACACTACCGGTGACCCAACAAAACGTTATTTTTTAACTCCATCCCCGATGATGTCAACGTGTGTTCTGTCCTGGCCGCACTTCACCGTGCCATTTACTCAGCTGACGAAGTAAATCGACGGCACAGATCAAAATAGGTCTTCAAAGTCCAGCTGAACCTCGATGACCAAGAGGTCTGTCTGTTCTTGCCATTGGCGGCGTCCACTGTGCTCGCAGCATGTTCATTCGTCTCAACTCTCTGAGCAGCACCATCCATCACAACGCCTTAGAGGAAAACATGGACGACAGTCAAATGGAGATACCATGGGACTGCCATTGCGTTCCCTCTTTAACCTGGCAAGAACAAGTTACATGCGTTTCATATCGGCGGACCAGAAATCCACTGGCAGCCTGCACAGGCTTGTGGGGACTATTAAACAGGACCCCCTCGACCAAAGGTAATAGTGGCAGGCGGGAGACCGGCAGTGCCAGCGGGAAGGGAATGGAAAGAGGTGGAGAGAGAGACGCACAAAGAATAGAGGCATCCCATCTCTGCTTAAATGTTGGACGATGGCGAAGTCCCATCAAAGAAGCACGGGCACCGACAACCCGGCACAGCACCATGCCACCCCCTCGAGATGGCTGTTTTGTTAATTAATTTTCGTGGGGTTCCGTGGTGGCTCAAACGATTCGCGAGTGTCTCATGGAAGGAAAGCTGGGGGAACAACCGGGCAAGGCTCAACGTGGGTACGGGCACGACACAAGTAGGTGATCATTCCTTTATATTCTTGATATATGTCGGTCTAGGGTTGACATGCCGTACATACCTCAGTGCACGTTGCAGCCTCATCACCTGAAACGCTCCGAGCCTTGTCCAATAAGCTCGGGCTTGTATCTGTCGTGGGACCGGTATCGGAGTCACGGCAAGCGCTCACTGCCTCATCTTGGCCCATTTGGCAGTCCTCCTTGCGCCGGGTCAGATATTTGTCCTGGCTAGCATCCGACCCGCTCTGAATCAAGAGATTGATGTAGTGTCACCATGGTGTCCGATGGAGCTTCTCTTCCCAAATCTTTCACACGTGCGATAAGATAGTAGGCCCAGGTCCGGTTAGCATCATCGGACTAGTGAGGCAAGCGTCGCGTCTAAGATGCGGCGGCAACATGGCTTGTCAGAAGGTTCCAGGTCTGGCGCAAAGTATAATTGTGCCGTCGCCCTCCCGGTTAGCGCAGCCATAAAGACGTACGTACTGTGCTTATCTTTCATCCATATACAGGATCAATGATGCGCTCGTGCACAGCGTCGTGTTCTGGACCGGGTTCCATTTTCCCATGGAACGCCATCTGGGAGCACCAATCGTACAAAATAGGTAAGGCCCTGGAGTAGTTGCTCAGCACCTGCTCTACTAGACGTTAGTAGGTTCACACCGCAACGGCCAATCAAGAGACATATCCGAGACCTATCGGTGGGGTTCAATGTCAAATTGATATCCCCAGCCATTCAAGTAGATCTATGATTTATCTATCGCGTTACCAAATGAGAGACTAGCAAAACAGATGAGTGTCAATCAGAACAAGTCATGTGTGGTATCGTATACAAACGATAGCAGGACGAGTGGAAGCAAGAAGGTCCAGTTATACCTAGTACAAGCACAATCGCAAACGTTCATGAGATGGTCCACTGAACCGAAATCAGCCCCAAAAAGGACTGGAAGAGGCGATAGCAATCCACGTCTCGCTCATCCTGGTCACCAAAGAGTCATAGCCCCACCCAAGAAGGCAGCGCAGGCCACGAAGATACCCCCTAAACCGAGGACACCCGGGTTTGGCGAGGACCGTGCGTTGAATGTGAGGCTGCTCCCGGAGTTGACGGTTGCGCCGAGTGTGGCAGCGAACATTTGGAGGGGATCAGGCGCGCCAGAGATCGTCACCGTCGGAACGGACGGGTTCGGACTGGGGTTCTGGGATGCAGTGGAGTTGGTGACGGTAAACCGGTCAGAGATGACGTGGATGAGGCTGTGCGTGGTATTCATGAAGAGGAGGAAATAGTCATCGCCTTCGGGGACGTCTTGGAGGACAATGTTGAGGCCGTCGTACGATGCGGGGACTGTCCGTGGTCATCGGGGGGTTCAATCGATCTAGAGGTGAGTTTGAGCGTGTTGGATTCGGTGGATGTGGCTCACCATTTAGAGCGACAAAAAGGAGGCCGTCTTCATTGAGTCTAGTGAGCTCGACGTCGAAACTGTCGATATAGTCGAGGAGACCCATGGTCCATGAGACGGGGAATGGGGAGCCATTAGCCCACAATGTGGACGCGCTGGGTTGATCGATGATAAAGTCTGGTTTCCATTCGTCATCATCCCTGAACGAGAGATGGTCGGAAGGTCTTACACGCTCGAACCGACGAGAATAGTGAGAGTACAAAAGTCAGAGTGACAAGTAGATGTATAGAGCGACAAGGTCGGTGCCATGTATGATTTGAAGGCTTTCTGGATGCCATTAGTACGATTGATGATTTGGCGTCAAAGAAAATCAAGTCAAAAGACTGGAGCAAATGATTCAGAGACAACGCTTGAAAGATTGAAACGGTTGCAAAGGGTGTGTGGCTCTGCGCCAACGCCGGGCAAGAACTTGCGGCGTCATGTGGCCGTATCATTTCGGATGCGGCTATGCCTGTTTCAGCGCAAGTTTTTCCGACGAGAATAAACGGACAACACAGTCTTGACTTCGCACTGGATCACTCCAAACATTCCTCGGATGAATGGGGCCACCGGGTTTTGAGATTTTGATTGACAGCTTGATCTCGGCTCAGCTGGCAGCTGTCCCGGTCGCGATTACGTAATCACAGTATAGTACGACCTTGGCGAGTCACTTTCTCTGATTTGCTAGTGGACTTCTGTGGTGAGTGCTTACTTGCGAATCGACCACAACCTCGCCTTGAAGGGGATTCGAAACCCAAGCTCGTTATTCCGTTGGCTCGCTACAACTACAATGGGCCACCTTCCACATTTCCGACTGCATTATGTTCCGTTGAGTACTACAGTATTTCACTACCCCATTAACTTCCGCTTACTTACTAGTAAAATCCGCCCAAGCCTAGATCACGGTTCGTAATCTCATGCAGAGACTAGACTCTTTGGGTTTTTCAGAATGCCTGGTTTCTAGTGGGTTCGTTGTGAGTTGGCTCTACTGCTAGTGATCACGGTTGACTGATGATGATTAGCTGTGTACAATTTTCACGTCGCCGAACCCCAACTGACAATTTAAAACAGTGATGATAGCTCTATAACAACGACAAATATTGCAGAAGAAGTCACAGATGACATTCCTCTCGCACTTCCATTACATGGAACGCGTACGTACTCGCGCCACTAGCTAGTTCGATCAACTGAAACTCTTTTGATCTAACGTCGCCCCTAGTAGGTAGTCATTCACAGTGTCAACTGTGCTGATCGCGACTGTTGGGTATCTAACCGCTATATGTGCCCGGCATCTTCCCTCCCATATAGTACAACATCAGATCTTCCCTGCATATTCGTCCCTCTTTATCCCGTTATTATTGTCTGGCTGTTGGTACAGTTCGTCGTAAGTTTCTCCGCTTATAAATGGCTAATTAGATATCTACAGGTCAGGTGATCCTAGTTGATGTCATCGTTCTAAACGTTGCCGCAACGTGAATGGGCTCCTGTGTCGCCTCGTTTCCCCATGCCCTTCTCAGCGTCTTTCTTCCTTCTTGACTCCCACTTTCCATCCTCCTACTAGCCGCCTCCGTCTCAACGCTCTGCCCGTAAAGCACATTGTCGTCTACACATTTATGCGTCTGAACCTTTTCAGTTTATTATTCCTCGTTGTGCTCTAAGCGCCATATTCCTCCTTGCCGCAAACGTCTTACCGTCTCCATTTCGCATATAACTGTTCAAAATCGTGAGCACATCACCATCCAGTCTAGTCGTTTCTGTCGCGTTCCTCGTCTTATGTTCATATTTCAGTTCTGCCCTTTCCCTGCCAAGTTCTTGTCGCCGAACTCTTCCCTGTGCCTCAACCTTCCATCCACCGGTGTTCATTTTCAAAATTTCCGCTCATCTTCCATCCTATCTAGTGGCTTCTCCACTCCATATCGGTTTCCTGCTCTCTCCCCCTAACCTCGTCTGCCTGTTTTGTAATCATCTCCCTGCGTTCGCGCCAACTGTTCCTTGCTTCCCTTTGTGGTCTCCAGTCCCTCCTGCTTCTCACCACTTCGTACTGCCTGACCTCATCTCATCCGTCCCCGCAACCAACATTCCATCTTTCTTGTCGTTATTCCCCATCCTCCCATTTCTCTGTTTTGTCTCTACTGTAGTCCGCTTCATCTGCTGTAAGTTAAATAAAGTCCCTTTTGGTAACGTTCCCATTTCTGACGTGTTCTTCTCGTGTAGTCTCGTCTCAGTCCCCGTTCTGGTCTCCAATCACCCCCTCTCCATCACGTTCCGGTATTGGTCTGTCAGCTTCAAGCCTGTTACCTACATTGTCTCTGTCCATCTGATCGTATCTGTCTTGCCCCTCTGTCTCCCGCACCGCTCTTTGCGTCTCAGTGATTTTCCACTCTCTATCTCCTTTGCCTCCGTCATTCGAATCTCGTTCCCTTCGCATTCAACCTTGCCACATCAAAAGTCCTCTGCCCCTGCCGTATCTTTGACTCTTCATATTCCTCTTGTTGCTTGCTTTTCCTCCAGGCTTCAGTCTTCTGCCCTCACCCTCGTTCTCGTCACCCTCTCTTCCTCTTGCACCAAGTTTCACTGCCTGTCTCTTTATTACCAAAGTTCCTGTGTAGCCTCACCCGTCACGCTATTATTTTACCTGGTAAAGCTTTTCGTCCTTCTATCCTATTCGCTCCCTCTGCATCTCGTCTTTCCTGCTACCCTTCCCACCCATTCTTCCATCCCGACTACTCCACCTCGTAACCATCTTCGTCCGCATATCTACAATGAGCCAGAGTAGCTCCGACAAAGTTACTTTCCAAATCACAGGTATGTCGCTACTAATTTGTTGACATGGTCTCGTAAACCCACCCTTTATACAGTATCTCGGTTGAAACTTCGGTCCCGACTTCCCAAACAAGACATACGCGTTTCTGTTCGTGTCGACGACGTGTCGAAGATAACATGTTCTGGGGAACAATCGCTTTGGCCTCGTTTGGCAGTAAAATGGAGCCATCCTTTCCTTTTGTAAGTGTCAGGCGAAACTTAGTAATGACGGCTGTTTATTTTTATTTCCACAGCACCGCCTCTCCTACCGCTACAGTTGTAGTTGCGGTATGCATTCTCCCAACGAAGCTTAGCCTCAGATGGGACAAACAACTATCGGGTGGTGAGATCGTAACGAATGTAGCAGGTTTATTGGACTCTGGTAAGGAGTGGCAATGTAGGTTTTACTTTTCCTATATCTTGACTTCGCTAACAGTCCAGTAGGCAAATTGTCTGGACCACCTCTTGGTGAAGCAACGTTGTTCATGACATGCAAACCCTCGAATGTGCTGGTGAGCTTTGTAGTCCTTCCTTCGTTTCAAATGATTGAACATGTATTTAGAATGTACCAAATGGGCATGGTTGCGCATCAGTTCTCGAGAAATATCACCAGAGGCTATGTGCATTTGGAGAGAGGTTCGAAAATGTGCCTTGCTTGCGCGCACAAATTGAGCTGGGATTGGCGAGACTAGATCTTTCTCCCTTGGGCCATGCAGATCACACAGGTGTCCTGAGAGATCTTGCATGTTCCTTTGATCTATGT
>JBBPTX010000251.1:0-41683 GCA_038094595.1 Pulveroboletus aff. annulatus
TCGCCATAGTACTGAGCGAGTCGAGTGATAGCTCTGCACACGGCCAATGCCTTCGGAGAAAACACCTATGTGGACGGAAATTTTTACTTACTAGGACAATTTTCACACATCCCATCCCGGCCGGTCTAGTGGAGCTGATACGCATAACGCTCAATTAAACTATAGTTGAATCAAATGATATTCTCTCCGTATGATTCTAACGTCCGCAGTACTTGCTTCTGCTTCGTTGAAGGCGCACGAGGGCTAATGGAAATTTCCTGGTCGACTTCAGAAGGGTATCGTTCCCACGTCAAGCTTGTGCACTGGTGTAACACTCGACCTGGAAACGTGGAATTTTTGAAATCTGTCCCAGAACACCCACCAAGGATCCTCTTGTAACCGCCAGGCATCATCCCACAAAGATTAATGTGGGCACCTATCCAATTGGAATGTCCAGCCCCCCTTACATGTTCCAATCCTACGTCGTGACTCGTGAATGCAGAAGTTAAATAGAGCGCATCAAAGCTCTCCCACGGCCAGCATTACATAATAACGCACCCAAATTGGGTGATTAACGGAAGTCCTAACTTCTAAGGATGTTGACCATCTGAACAGTTTGAACCCGGGAAAATGATGAACAGATGGAGTTGTGTGACATGGACATGAACAGGAGAGGAAAATTGGATGTTCCATGAGGGCAAGAATGTGGAAGAGATGAAATGGAGAAGGGAAGACAGTGTCATCTCAGAATGATGGTTGTTTATGTGCTCTGCTTGATCTAGGGTGAAGGACGACAGGTGGTGTGGTGTTAATGCTTGGCACTTCCAAGAAAATCTGGAGGATTACATAGGATTGTATCAGTTGTGTTACAGCTATATATTTTTCATCCTTTACTTTGCGCATATGGACACTTTCCTTATCTTATCAAGGGAAAACCTGACCTAGACACTATGTCAGACACAGGGGATCTACGGGCCCTTCTAGATCTGTGGGCTTCACTTTCATCCCACAGATCACAATACGTATTTAATAACATCATGATCATCACAGACCTCACATCAGTCATCTCCATCACTGTGATGTGATCCCTTACTTTAATTACTGTTGACATCTTCCATTCCACCCACCCACAGCAGATCAATGGCTGATAACCTCATGTATATATTAATCTCTGTTACAGGCCGACTCCTCATGTTGATCATGTTGGGCTTAGGGGATGGACTTATGTAGATACATATCTAGATTGATACACAACATGTATCTACACAGTAAATAGTATATAAAGCGAGACTGGATGGAGCTCAGTCTCCAGTCTAGTTCTCCTGTTTCCTACCTACAAGTTTACACTCCAAAGATAGTTCTCCCACTCGATGTTTAGAGATAGTGATTGCCCTGCAAGATTGTAGTTGCAACAAGTTGGGTGATAGTTGTATCTATAATAGCTGAGTCTTAGGTAGCTCAGAATAGCAAGATCTCATCTGATCTCATGCATATCTGACAATCTGAGTAAACATAAGCAAATATGCAAGAAATATAGTTCACTTGATCAACAATAAATTAGTCATGCTGCAAACACCAAGCAATTATTGCATGGACAAAACACTTGTCCTATAATATAAAATGTCTTGATATGAAAGATGAAGGAGCAGATGGATGTAAGCACCATGTCTTGCATTCTTGCAATCTCATTGGCTAAACAAGTGTGTGACTCTCATCTTACAATCTCATTGGCTGAGAAAAATGAATATGTATGCAGACACTCAGGTAAAAAATATCTTGCATGTGAGTCTCAATCTCACTTTGATTGGCCATTCAACTGTGTGAACTTCTCTTGATCATTCTTGTTGGTACTAAAGTGCTACAAAAAGTTGTGATGTAAGAAATGGTACCATTCCTTGTCTGAATAGCTATTGAGGAAAAACTTACAGTAACTTCAAAAAGTGTTCCAATAATTGACTGAAATGCAGTGTGTGAAGTGCACTACAATTACCTATGGGAATTTCACATAGGTTATATGAGACAAAATAAAGTTCATACTCTTGGCTATCAAAACAGTTCATGGGTTATGTGATTTGGCTTAGGGACTAGTGAGATATGGCTATTTCAAAACAGCAATATCATTGGAATGCTTTTTGGACTTTTGATATGAATGAAGTATTTCTGGTATATTAGTACTTGATATAGCCTCCCTTTGCCTTGATCACTGCCTCAACCCTCCTAGACATGCTCTCAATCAACTTCTGACACTTCTCAGCTGATATTTCCTCTCACACCTTCTAGATTCTCTTTTACAACTCCAAAATCCCATTAGAAGGATTTTCATACTCTACTAGCCTTCTCTTGAGGTAACTCTGAAGATGTTCAATGGGGTTCTGAAGCAACCCAATTTGTAATAGACTGAAGCGTGGGATGTGAGCAGGAGAACAACAACAACAACAAGGGACTTGTGGAGAGTGTTGCGACTACAAATCTTGCAGGCAATCACTATCTTGAGAGGAAAGACTATCCTAGGTTTGAATCATAGGAGGGGAACAAGAGAACTAGACTGGAGACTGAGCTCTATCTAGTCTCGCTTTATATACTATTCTACATGTAGATACATATCTACATAAGTCCACCCCCTAGGCCCAACATAATTGACATGAGGAGTTGGCCTGTAATGGAGATTAATATATACATGAGGTTACCAGCTGTTGATCTGCTGCAGGTGGGTAGAATGGAAGATGTCAACAGTAATTAAAGATGAGGGATCACATCACAGTGATGGAGGTGATTGATGTGAGGTCTGTGATGATCACAATGTATTAAATATGTGCTGTGATCTGTGGGACGAAAGGTGAAGGGCTGAAAGTGAAGCCCACAGATCTAGAAGGGCCCATAGATCCCCTGTGTTTTAGCACAGTGTCTATGTTGGGTTTTCCCTTGATAAGATAAAAGGAAAGATGCATCCATATATGCAAGGGTGAAAAATATATATGTTACGCATGGCTGTGGGTATGGTCACATGTAAACCTACTAACATCTTGTAGGGTCAAAGGTTTGGTTGTTCGTGTATACGACGACACAAGGCCAGCTGTAGGGGTGCTGAGTCGAAGGTACCGTCAAGGATATTGATGGGTCTAAGGATAACCGCTGCCTAGCTTGACTAGCGGGTTGAGTGTTCAAGGGTGGAGACACATGGAGGCAGGCAAGCCGTAGTGTGAAGCGCTCACTTAATGGTAGAGCGAAGACTCAAGGAGCAAGGGTGAAGTAGATTGCTAGTGCTAACTAGGTGACAGGCTATAGGTAGAACTAAGCTAAGGAAAAGGTGGGGAGACTCTGTTGAAGGGTTTATATAGTAAAGCGAAAGTATGACAGTTACGTGTCACAATGGTTAAGGGCCAGCATGGGAAACGGTGTTAGAAATAGAAAGGCCAATGGCAAAACCATGCATGAGAAAGAAACGTTAAGGGCTGGTGCATTTGGCGTGAGAAGATCAGAAGAAAAGGAGTACCTGCACAGTGAAGGATAAACACGCTTATGAGATGTATGGAATGTTGTAGAACGACATGGAAAGAATGAGGTTAAGCATGAGAAACAAAAAGTATTAGTTTGATATTGTAAGAAAAGAAAAAGTGTTCATCCTGCAAGTGAATCGTAACATTACCCCCTTAGTAACCCGAAGCTATGGTGAGGATTCCTTACAAGTCCCTAAAGGCAGGTCCTGGGGAGCCAGTGATGTTGGCATAGCCGACATCATCTAGTTTGTCTTCATCTTCATAAGGGGATGAGGTGCGAGGAGAAGAGGGCGTGGGGTGGTAAGAGTTCTGGGAAGAGGAAAACGACTGTCAAGAGGTATGGTGAGGGGTGGTTCGGCAGACAATCTGTCCATTGCGGAACGTGGCTTGGGGGCAGTGAGGTGTGGATGTGGATGAGGACGGGGCGTGAGGGAAGGTAAGATGAGAGGTGAGAGGGCAAGAGGTTCCCAGGCAGCGGATGAGGGAGTGACCAGGTGCACATCGGAGACATCCTGTATAGACATGTTGCTGACAAGATAGCTGAGTATGCCCGAGGCAATGGCATTGGAAGCACTGCTGGTTGAAATGAGGGTGGCCAGGATAAACGCGATCTTTGCCATTATGACCAGTCCACCAGTTGTTGAGTATTTGCCTGTGAATAGGCGATCCATCTCTTAGGACTTCGTTCCAAAGTCCTTGACCAGCGGTGGCTAGGTCTTGAAAATGGTTA
Organism: Pulveroboletus aff. annulatus; assembly: GCA_038094595.1. Lineage (NCBI taxonomy): Eukaryota > Fungi > Basidiomycota > Agaricomycetes > Boletales > Boletaceae > Pulveroboletus > Pulveroboletus aff. annulatus. Next base: position 4,207 of record JBBPTX010000251.1, read on the forward strand.
TCGATGTCGAGGAGGAAGGTATCGTAGCCCATTTGGAAGGCATGAGAATACAACTGGTAGTGTGTGTGGTAGATGAAGTCCTACATGGTCCTGCCAAGTGTGGTGTGAGGAAAGATTGGGCTAGAGCCAGAGATGAAGGTGGCGATGTGGTTCAACTGCATCGCAGTTTCGAACCAAGTAAAGATGGATGAGCCATCGGAGGAATAAACACTAAGGAATATGAAGACAATCATCAGACATAAGTGAATGGAAGCGAACACAATTCTCATCGGTGAACCACTCTTTCCGGAGCCAGTTGGTGTGGTGATGAGTGGAGACATCTAGGGGAACTTGGGAGTCCCATCCAGAGTGGGCAACGAGGGAGTCCAAACTAGGTGCTTGGACTAGTTGGGGTTGGTGAACTCCTAAGAATGAGGGGGTCCAGGAGAAGGTTCCTGATCGGGCAGAGGGGTAAACAAAGGCGAGGACTGGATCCTGCCTGAGATGGGGGAGATGTGGGAGTGGGGAACATCGCCAACAAGAGTGGCGAAGTTGACAGGTTGTGGGGTGGTGGGGCGAGTAGGAGGGACCCTCTCGAGGTCGGTAGAGGGAAGATGGACAGTGTTGGGGTTGGTGGAGGGTGCGGCGGTGGGGGTGTTGACATTGGAAAACTCGATAGCCATTAGGAGGAGGTGGAGCGGGTTTATTTGCAGTGTGGTGGGTGTGTGGATGAGAGAGAGAAGGCATGAGGGTGTTGTCTTTTATAATCATTGAGTAGCTCCATAATCGTCAAGTAGCTCCGACAAATGTTTCAAGTTCCACTCAAGTTCCCAGGATTCTTCTTCAGCAGAGTACCCTTTCCATCGGATTAGGTACTAACAGGCCGATGGCATGCCTCGATGCCATATGATATGTTCAATTTCATATTCTTCTTGTCCCTCGACAAGATCCGAAGGCAGTGTAGGGAAGTTCGGGCCATGGATGTTGTTTTCGCGATAGGGCGATAAGAGAGAAGCATGGAACATGTTGTGAATTTTCCACGTTCGTTGGAGACGGCCGGGTGCTCTGGCTGCTCTGACGATGCGAGCTCCTCGCTGCGCGATGTGGTTGCGATTGGCTGCTATGGACACGCAAGCATGGCCTCTTCGGGCCATGCTGACTAAGCTAAACTGCTCCTGACCTCGCTCCTGCCCTGGCTCCTGACCTGGCCTCGTTGGGCTCCCCTACTCCATCGTCAAACACATCATCAGAGCCCTACTCCGAGTCCCAAACTGGTGTCACCCTCCATGACTCGCACGGGTAGCAGGGCATCAACTAGGTGCGACTTTCTCGTAACAAGATCTTCCAAGTCTGGGTGTTGACTTGAAAGAGCCACGGTACGCACCCTCTATTCCTAAACATCTAGATTCCACCTCATTCTCACCGTTTCATCTATGCACGTACCACTCTGAGTCAATGAGAGGTATATTCTCGGCAATACTACGATATCGATTGCGTCTGAGCCTCGAGCTTTCAGAACGCCCAATCAGAGGTCCATGCCCACCCGGACCCACAGACTCGGATATACACGGAGACGTGACCATGATACACGGTCTAGGAAAGAAGATTAAATTTATTTTCGTTTTATTGCTTGGGTCATGCAGCATACAGTCTATTTTCTATACTTGGAACATTCTTCCAAATCGATCACCTTCTCCCCTAGACCTTTACCCGTGACAATCTATCTATTTTTCGTACTACCGGGGCCGCAAACCAGACTACACGAATAAATAGTAACACAATATCAAGGAGACCCGACAAGCCGCTGCGTGATGCCCATCAAACACGACTAGGACCTGCAAAGCGATCTTCTCCAGGAATCCTCGCAACCAGCTCAATCTCCTCATGCTCCACGTCCTCTCTCTGCGCCTCCATCCCCTCCTCAGGCTCTCCCTGCACCTCTCCCTCGTTCTTCCTGAAATTCAGGAACACGATAGAACTCCTAACACTGGCATGGTCAGATCCCGATGACAATCCGAATGCAGAATCAATATTGCTTCCTTGTCTGCCTTGAAGATCACGTGCATAGAGGGCACGCAAGTTCAAGATGAATCAGGGGACGAGCGTGTATGGAGGTATCCATTCTACCATGTACAACAGCTGCCACCATCCTTCGGATGGAATCAATGGTGCATTAAGTAGTACAATAATGAGCGCCATGACGAAAATGCTAGAGTTTGGTATCAGCATACTAGTAGTCGTACGATAATGGAACGACGTGACACACACGAGAAAGTAGACTGTTCCTTCCCTTGCGAGAAGTTTCATGTAACGGTTCAGGTGGAATTGCATTCCGTCTCTGTACATTCGAAGGACATCCTTGGCAAATTCGATGACGACAAGCAAGCACATCACCATACCAAGAGTGATCTGGACACCATTCTCAATGTCGGTCAAAATGGTTTCAGTAGATTGCTCCGTGCAATAAGAGAAATTGAGTACTTGAGTGGCGGAGACTATAGAATGACAGAATAGCACATGATTTGATACGATGGATGAAATAAAGACATATCACATACCAAAGCCTGAGACATATTGGATGCTGACCAGGACAGATAGGACTATGTTCGTGATGGTTTCGATGGTGTATAATGCGAGTAGGATTCCAAGGATGAGCTTGGATTGGTTATACACTGCCCACACACGTAGAATCATCGCCACTGTGTCTGCCAGTGAGATGGATCTCGATCGAGGCAGGGTGAATTCTTACATTCAGCAGCAGCCACAAAAATAGTTGAAGCACATTGAGTAAAAATCTCAGAAATTTCACCTATGAGAGGTCCTTGAGCATGTATGAGCATCAGAAAAGCTGAGTAAATAGACTCACAACTATTAAATAAGATCGACGACTGAGAAAGACAGCCAAAAGACACAGACAAAGGTAAACACATACATCTAAGGGTAGTTAAAATCAAATACACTCGTCAAAGATATCAGCAATCACCTTCGTAGGGCCAGGCATGAATGAACTTCCGACTTGTATCATGCTGGGTCAGCTCGAAGGAGGAAAGAAAGGGTTTGAACGCACATAGGACACCATTGAGTCTAGTGATCAACTGAGTGATCAGATGACATTAATTGCAACGAGAACTGACATACATTACCGTGCACAAGCCAAAATAGCGAGCCTAGATGTTAAGATGGTTAACGTGATGTCGTGCAGATAATTAAGGTCATACAAGGACAAATAATGAGGACACCCGAGTCCAGGGCCGATTCTACACCAATCTCAACATACATGAAACCTTGGTGCAGGAAACGTCCAGTACGAACCCAGATATATTCTATCTGCAGATATTGCGAACCGGTGAGACAGTTGTTTGGCATGTGAAGATATACGGGACATACTTCATCCGAAAGTGTGAGGACTGACAACACTGTCAACAAGTTTGTTCGAAGTGGATGCATAGATGGGAATCGTTTACCATAGTCATACATAACAGCTGTGAGGATTACCACTAGGATGAATAGTCAGATTGATGGACAAAAAGACGCCATTGACAATGAGCATACGCGACATATAGTTGTTCGTCTCAATGTTTGCAACAGCGGACTGCAAAGCAGAAGACATGACCCTGGAGTAGAGATTATGGTAAATGGAATGACGAATGAGAAGATGGTGTTGGGTAAACCAAGGTTGGAAAATCCTGCACATATAAACCGATGCCGGTAGAGGAGTAAGATACCGTAGACCGTCGTATGGCCACGACGCCATCATCAAGCATCGCCTGGATCAAAGATGTGATTTGGCATCTGGCATCTTGATAGAAGATGGAAGTACATGCCGATAGTCACACGAAACATGAGATAGGCGTGATGTCCAACTTGAGCAGCAAAGTCAACCTGAACCCGACAGACACCAATGGTGTAGAGAAAGGTGACAATATACTGTCAACTTGGCGCACCTCTGGCCCAACGTATCGTACCAAACGGCTCGGAATATACAAGTAAATGATGAATATTTGATCGGAATCAACCCTTGGAGAATCCACCAGTGCTGTTAGTGTGGTATTGTTGAGTCACTGCCGGCCAGTGTTAAAAAAAGGGTGTAAACTCACTGATTGCTGCCCATTTTGAGACTTCTTCCATGCGGTGGTGGCCGCGTGATTCGGCCAACGTACTACATCGGAATAGGTTACAGGCCGGTGCCTTTGCCACTGCTATCTGGGCCCCTCTAAGGTACATCGCACTCGAGAGTGCCTCTCGGGACTCAAACGTGTAAAGTCCCAGGTGCAGTGTGCAAAATACGACTAGGGCCAAGCAGTGCATGACACTGGATTATGCAGCGAGTAAGGCGAGCAATCGGCCCATGTACAGATCCATCAAGAGATTGTTCTCACGGTCCAGTGTTGCCGTTGTGTGCTTTCACCCTGTCCCGCGATTCCTTGAGTCAACATCTCGTACAACGCTTGCATGATCATCAACATAGTCATCTTAATAACAGCTGAACTTGCTGATTCCGAAGGTATACCTTGACTAGGTTCGTACCTTCGTTCTTTTCCATTCTCTGATGCGGTGTTCATCTCCTGCATACAGACATTCAATGCATATCCGAACCTCCAACCACACGCTACCGCTCCTTTCGTGCGGTTCACCCCGATGTCAATCAACTCACTCGCCCCCCATAGACTACATCCCTACAGATGTCATTGTGGTCGAACATCCCACCATCGGCTCCTCGACTTGGAGCTTTTCATCTTGATTAATGGTGCGGCGGCGGCCTTTGAGCGGTTCACGTGTAGGTTCGCTATTCACTTTTCTTAATCGTTCTCACGCGAATGAACACAGTGGTCAAATGGCCCGTCCCAACAACCCAGGATGTGGGAAAGACAGGGCAGGGTGCATACATAGTAGTACGCCTCGTGTCAAACACGCGTTCAAGTTGACTGCTTTCTCCGCCAGGCCTACTCGACGTCCCTCCCTATTCGGTCCAGCCTCGTTACCCCATGCCACACTTTCCCCGCCATTGCCAAGGTCCCTTCCCTGACCACCCCGGTGGTGTCGCTTACGTCTGAGGAATCCTGACGGACCATGAATGGAGCGGGCCACATACGATACGGTATCCTACCACCTCGCTGTTGCCATATCTGGACTGACAGTTGAGTCAGAGTCGTGTTCCCGCTCGAGTCTTCAGGCTAGTCACGTCATGTCAAGGCCAGTGATGCAATTCACCGTCACTGTACTGGTTTTGTTGTGAGAAATTGAACGTCATATCTCGGATTGATCACGATCGAGGGTAGAATGTATGTGCTATTCTTTCCAACTCTTTTCATCATTTGAGGATCCGTTCGATGGGATCCCCCAAGAGGTGAAGACGCCTGGAAAGATGCCTTGTTCCGTTCCCTCACCAAAAGCAGATCACTCTCAGTAATTCCAATCGGGTGCAATGATTAGGGTCGCCAACTATCCTACCACCAGACATCGGGTTGAACAACACAGCCGCTGCGCACTGCACTGCACCTGATGTGATTCTGATCCTGATCCTGATCATGAGACTATCGCCGTCGTGATGCTCGGCTTTTTCTCGCCTCCGAGTCTAGTCTCCTGCCTGTGTATCCCTGATTCTTGTCAGCTAGACGTTTCTTCTGGGACAGGGTCTCCCTAGTAAAACATTCATTTCTAGCCCCCAACACACCAGGATACGCATGTCATCGTTACATCTGTATCAATCATTCAACCAACCGACCCGCTGGTTCGTCGGCATTCCGCCATGTCGGTGTACCATTGAGGTCCCTGCCACTTTCCATATTATTTTTCGTGTCAGAAGCCCCTGTATTCCAGTGCCATTTGCCTCTCATCAGTCGAAGCCACCGAATGACATAATATACATCATATTTCACTACGCCGGTTCATGGAAACCCCACTCGGACTAGCGTTGTCGTTGCGCATTTCATCCACTTTCCACTTCTTCCAGTTGGACACAATGAGATACGATCAGTGAGGCCAGTCGAGTTGAAGTAACTTGGCGCTGGGCAATCATGATCATGTTTACATGATGGCAATGGCAATGCGTTGATGAGGATCACGTTTCTGCCAACTGAAATGGGTGCAGTGAGGAGTCCTTGGGGATTGAAAAGTCTTACCAAGGTGTGAGTTGTGTTGCCAGGTGCGAGTGAGTGTTGCCCTTCCCCGACGACCAGATGCAAACACCCCAGATCAATCCAGTTGCATTCCATTGATGCAAGGTGTTATGCGTGGCCTTGGGTAAGGTTGCACATAGACCTACTAACACCTAGTAGGGTCGAGAGTTCAATCATTCATATATACGCCGACGTAAAGCCAGCCATGGGGATGCTGGGTCAAGGGTACCGTCGAGGATGTTGACGGGTCAGAGGTAACTGCTGCCTAGCTTGACAAGCAGGTCAAGGGTTCAAGGTAGAGACATACGAAGGCTGGTGAGCTGTAGTGTGAAGTACTCACTTAATGGTAGAGCGAAGACGCAAGGAGTAAAGGCAATAGATTGCTTAGTACTAACTAGGCAATAAACCATAGGTAGAACCAAGCTAGGGAAAAGAGATGAAAGACCCTGTTGAAGGGTTTATATAGTGGGGTAAGGATGTGACAGTTACGTGTCACAATGGTTAAGGGCCGGCGTGGGAAATGGCATTAGAAATAGAGAACCCAATAGCAAAACCACGCATAAGAAAGAGACGTTAAGGGCCGGTGCAATTGGTGTGAGAAGATCAGAAGAAGAGGAGTACCTGCATGATGGAGGATAAGCACGCTTACGAGATGTATGGAATGTCATAGAACGATATGGAAGGAATGGGGTTAAGCATGAGAAATGAAAAGAGTTAGTCCGATATTGTAAGAAGAGAAAAAGTGTTTATCCTGCAAGCGAATCGTAACATTACCCCCTTAGTAACCCGAAGCTACGGCAAGGATTCCTTACAAGTCCCTAAAAGCAGGTCCCGGAGAGTCAGTGATGTTGGTGTAACCAACATTGTCTAATTCGTCTCCATCCTCATAAGGGGACGGGGTATGAGGAGAGGATGGCACCAGGTGGTAGGAGTGTTGAGAAGAGGATGACAACTGATGAGAAGTACAGTGGGGTGTGGCTTGATGGACAACTTGCCCGTTATGGAACGTGGCTTGGGGTTGGCAAGGTGTGGACATGGATGAGGACAAGGCATGAGGTGAGGTGAGGCAAGAGGCGAGGGGGCGAGAGGTTCTCGAACAGCGGGCGAGAGAATGACCTGGTGCACATTGGAGGCATCCTGTACAGACATGTTGCTAACAAGATAGCTGGGTATGTCCGAGGCAATGGCATTGGAAGCATCGCTGGTTAAAACGAGGATGTCCGGGGTGAACGTGGTCTCTGCCATTATGACCAGTCCACCAGTCATTGAGTGTTTGCCTGTGGATAGGCGATCCGTCTCTCAGGACTTCATTCCCAAGTCCTTGACCAGCAGCAGCTAGGTCTCGGAAGTGGTTATCGACATCTAGGAGGAAGGTGTTGTAACCCATCTGAAAGGCATGAGAGTACAACTGGTAGTGTGCGTGATAGATAAAGTCCTGCATGGTCCTGCCAAGCATAGTGTGAGGGAAAACCAGGCCAGAGCTGGAGATGAAGGCGGCGATGTGATTCAATTGCATTGTAGTCTTGGACCAGGTAAAAATGGGCGAACCATCAGAAGAATAAACACTAATTGGAACACGAAGACGGTTGTCAGACATAAGCGAATGAAAGTGAACATAATTCTCATCGGTAAACCACTTTTCTCAGAGCCGGTTGGTGTGACGATGAGCAGAGACATCTAAGGGGACTTGGGAGTCCCATCCTGAGTGGGTGATAAGGGAGTCTGAGCTGGGTGCGTGTTATGTGTGGCCCGGGTAGGGTCACATGTAGACCTGTCGTCGACCTAGTTGGACTGGGTCGAGGGTTCAACCGTCGGTACAGCGACGGCGGTGGTGGCACACGAAGATGCCTGAGGTATCAAGGGGACGTCGAGAGGGTGTCTTGGATGTATAGAGTTCACTCAAGAGTCGAATGGGACTCACAGAGGTGGGGGAATCAAGGTGGAGGCTTTGTTACAAGGCAAGGGATTAGGCCGATACACAGGTAATATCAAAGCTAAGGAAAGGCATAAGGCCAGATTGACTGGTATATATAGTGAAGAGTGATGCGTGATAGTAACGTCACAGGGTCAAGGGTAAGAGTTAAGGGCTGGCATGGGAAGCGGCGATAGAATGTGAACTAATGACGAGGAATGTGATGGAACCCACATGTGAGAGTGAAATGCAAAGTGCTGGTGCATGCGGCAAGGAAAGGTGAAACACGTGTGCAATAAGGCAGCATGAGGGAGATAAGTGCACAAGGACACGTAAGTAGGGTGATGTACGTGCAAGATACCTCAGAGAGCCGAGGAACAAGGGTAAAGGGTTGGCGCGATCAACTGAAGAAGAGCGGAAGTATGAGTGTACGCGCAAGAAAAGAAGGAAAGAAAAGGGAAACGTGCGCCTGGCACGACAAGTTGTAACAGTGCGTGGACTAACTATGGGCAGTGGACACCTAGGAATGAGGGCAGTCTGGGAGAAGGTTCCCGATTGGGCAGAGGTGTAAACGTTGGTGAGGATTGGATCCTGCCAGAGATGGGGGAGACGTGGGAGCGGGGAACATCATCAACAAGAGTGGCGAAGTTGACAGGTTGCGGGGCGGCGGGGCAAGTAGGAGAGACCTGTTACAGCTATATATTTTTCATCCTTCTCTATGCGCATACAGACACTTTCTTTATCTTATCAAGGGAAAACCCGACTTAGACACTGTGCCAGACACAGGGGATCTACGGGCCCTTCTAGATCAGTGGGCTTCACTTTCAACCCTTCACCTTTTGCCCCACTGATCACACATACGTATTTAATACATCGTGATCATCACAGACCTCATATTAGTCATCCCATCACTGTGATGTGATCCCTTATCTTTAATTACCGTTGACACCTTCCATTCTACCCACCCGCAGCAGATCAATGGCTGGTAGCCTCATGTATATATCAATCTCTGTTACAGGCTGACTCCTCATGTCGATCATATTGAGCCTAGGGGATGGACTTATGTAGATATGTATCTAGATCGGTACACAACATGTATCTACACATAGAATAGTATATAAAGCGAGACTGGATGGAGCTCAGTCTCCAGTCTAGTTCTCTTGTTCCCTGCCTACAAAGTCTTCCTAAAAGATAGTTCTTCCACTTGACATTTAGAGATAGTGATTGCTTTGCAAGATTGTAGTTGCAACACTAGAACTAGACTGTCTTCATCTTACTACCCTTTCACTATCTACCAAACAACAGCAGACGTGACTAGCCTTCTCCCTTGCACCATAGGCTCTAGCAAGTGAGTGCATCTTTGGGTATCTCAGGATAGCGCTAACAGGGGCTTGCTATCAGTGCCCATTACCTTTCACTGATCTCTTCTCCCTTTCATAGCATATCTCCCCACCATCGATCTAGCCAGACCTTGGGAATTAGTAGATGTACCAGTAGCAGTAGGAGCACCAGTTAAGGAAGAGCCCAGGGAGTACTCGCTTGCAACTGTGAGCACAGAGAGTGAAGAGGATCCAAACGACTGGCCAGACGTTGCAGCCACAGAAGAAGAGTTCTGGTGACTTGTTGAATAGGACCTAGAACCACATAGCTTCGGAAACGAAGGTGAAGTCGATTTAATCGCCACCGACATCAGATACATGGGTTACACCTACTATTGGGAACCCACACCTTCAGCACATACCCTCAGCCCTGCCACAGATCTTGCCTCACTTAGATATCCAACCACCCCTAAGTGGAGTCCATCCAGATCCCCTCAACCCGATCCTTTTGTGTGGCCAGCAGCACCACGTAACGTTCGCCTAGAAGTGACCCTAGGTGCCCAGCAGTTCATCAGAGAAGCGAGCATAGCAAGGAGGCGATACAGAGAAGCCTCAGAAGAACAAGACAGAGAGCAACCTTGCGCTAAAAGGCAGAGATGTGAGTACCTACAAACAATCAGAAGGAACGATCATTTTAGCAGAGTCCAACTTTGTGTACAACAACGCAAATCCTACAAATACTAGTCATCTTTCATACCCTCTTCACAATCACAATGGTCATTTCAGTTGCAGATTACGTTGCTGCCCTCACCAACCCAAACATTGACTAGCACGACCAGTTAAACACCATTGCACAGTACACAGCAGAACAAGAACAATGTTATTTCGCCATGAGAGATGAGATGGCAAAAGTGAACGATGCACTGACAAGCATTCAAGGAATGCTCAGTACCCTAGTACAACCGAAACCACCAACTAGACAACCCACACCCAGCGGATCAGGGAAAGAAAAGGAAGGAAAATCATCATACGCTTCCTCCAGGAAAATAGAAGTTTTCGCAGATCCAGGGGATTTTGACGGATTGTTTGCCAAGTTTGACGAATGGTGGGCAAAGATTCAAGCATGGATCCAAATCAATCAACACGCCATAGCCCCTCAAAGTGGAGATGCAATCCTAGCTGTCTTATCAAGACTAAAAGGACCAAGGGCAGGACCCTTTGCACAGTTAAGGTTACAAAGGCTGTACACCAATCAAGGGTATAGCTGGAATGATCTAGAAACGGAACTCAGAGATTTATTCAGAGGAAGCAATGTAAAAGACAGAGCTACCAAGAAAATCAATGAAATGAAACAAGGAAACACACAGCCAATCGACGATTTTCTTATCAAATGGTACACAGAATATGAGAAGGCAGAGCTAGGAGATCCACATGGAGTATACCTCCTGGAACAAAATGTAAAAAGATATATCATGGACTACGTCTGGAAAAACAATCTAAGAAAGACAACAGTCCATGAAACAATGCAAACACTTAGAGATGTAGGACATCATCTTGAAAGCCTGGATCTAATCAGGGGATGAACTCAATTCAGATTTGGACCCAAACCAAGTAAGGACCCAAATGCTATGGACATTAGTGCAGCCCAGAAAGGAGCGAAGTCCTGTTACAACTGCGGAGAAACTGGCCACTTCGCAAAACAATGCAAGAAACCTTCTACCAAGTGTGATCTTTGTGGATGGTCCAACGGCCATAAGAAAGACTGCCGACACCGACAAGTAAGAAGCACGTCTTCGGATGATGTTAAAAGCACTGAACACATCTATACACCTGGCATGCAAGCCAAGAAAGGAAAAGGATGTGACCCTATGGCAGCTATAAGGGGCATGACATTCGAAGAAGCAAGGGCGTTCTTCAGAGACATCGAAGACACCGAAAATAGAAAGTCAGGAAAAGGAAAAGCTTAGACTCAGAAACTGGGCCTGATCTAAGCCAAGGTAAGAGTAAGCAGGTACACTTTCCAATGGACAATCGCTTCTCTAGTCTACAAGTTTACGATACAGAAGCAGCTCCTTCCACTATTATTCCTATCTCTTTGCCGACAGAGGAGTCCTCTCAGAGGCTCAGCCGGGGTGTTACACCAGTGCTTAATTCCTCTACAAAGAAAGCTGACCCTTTGATCTCACCTGCAGATCAAATCCCAGATGAAGGAATCTTTTGCAGATCATTAAAAGTCAATAACAAACTAAAAATGAAAATAAAGGTAAAACCCAAAAACACTGATCAAGATTTTATTTCAGTATCAGCACTCCTGGATTCGGGTGCAAACTGCGTCTTTGTAGATAACGTATTTGCCATGCAACATGTACTCCCACTTAGACAACTCGCACGACCCTTCACTGTCTATAATGTGGATGGTACCCAGAACGAAGCAGGCAAGATCACACATGTCGCATCCCTCTTGCTAGATTACAAAGGACATCGAGAGATAGTCAAAGCAGAAGTCACCAGTCTAGGGAAGAACCAGATGGTTATCAGCTACTCTTGGTTAAAGAAACATAACCCAGACATCAATTGGAAGACTAGGGAAATCAAAATAAGAAGTTGTGGAAAAGAATGTTGGGAACTGAGAGATAAAAGTGTCTACCTCAGACTGCTAGAAAAGGAGGAGCAGGAAGCTCAATACAAAGTATATGAAACAATAAAAACATTAGAAAAGGAACAAAACGAAAAATAAGAAAAAAAGATTAGAATAGGTCAAGTAGTGGATGAAACGCTTAAATTCCTTATGGATCAAAAGAAGTCTGCTGCAGAACTAGTACCAGAATGCTACCACGAGCATCTAAAAGTATTTGAAGAAAAGGCATCTACCAGAATGCCCACACGAAAATCTTGGGATCATGCCATAGACCTTAAAGAAGACTTTCAGCCAAAGAAAGGAAGACTCATACCCCTGAGCGCAGATGAACAAAAGGAAGTATCAGACTGGCTAGAAGATCAGTCATCAAAAGGGTACATTAGACCTTCTAAATCTCCTCAAATGTCACTAGTCTTCTTCGTGCCAAAGAAAGATGGGTGAAAGCGCATGGTGCAAGATTATTGTTATGATTCACTCGCAGGATGAACACTTTTTCCTTACTTTCTCTTTCGGACTAACTCTTTCCATTTCTCACGCTTAACCTCATTCCTTCCATGTCATTCCATGACATTCCACTCATCTCATAAGCGTGCTTATTCCTCCACCGCGCAGGTACTCTTCACCTTCTGATCTTCTCACGCTGTATGTGCTGGCCCTTAATGTTTCTTTCTCATGCGTGGTTTTGCCATTGGCTTCCTATTTCTACCGTCGTTTCCCATGCCAGCCCTTAACCACTGTGACGCGTAACCGTCATGCCTTTGCTTCACTATATAAACTCTTCAACTGGGTCTCTCTTCTCTTCTCCTTAGCTTAGTTCTACCTACGGTTTACCACCTAGACAGTACAAAGCAATCTATTGAACCTCACTCCTTGTGTCTTCGTTCTACCATTAAGTGAACGCTTCACACTACGGCTCACCCGCCCTCGTGTGTCTCTCTCTCAAACCTTTGACCCGCTAGTCAAGCTAGACTGCGGTTTACCTTCCGACCCGTCAACACCTTTGACGGTACCTTTGACCCAGCATCCCTACGGCTGGCCTTAGTGTCGTTATATACATGAACGACCGAATCCCCTCTGGCCCTACTAGGCATTAGTAGGTCTACACGCGACCACACCCATGGCCACGCGTAACAAAAGAACTAAGCTCACTCCTCGTTCGGGTACTATCATGTATGCCGCCCACCATAGCTTCTCACCGAAACACTCAAACCACCGATCCGTGTTGGAACCCTTGAGAACCTCCATGCACTTCGCACTCTGACTCCTCTGACACTCCCGACGACCCCAACCAAGTATATTGGGACGAAGACCCCGACAAGCCTTTATTAGACTCGGACGAAGAACTCGCTACCTGTGACCTCGCCCACAGCTTTTCTGCTTCTATACAGATACCTTGCCCACAGACTCCCCCGTCCCCGACACCCAGACACCAAACCGGCCACATCTTTCCCCCGATCCCTCGTCCCCCATCACCGACTATGACCACCTGTTACAATTCGCTCGCAGGACAAACGCCTTTTCCCTACTTTCTCTTTTGGACTAATACTTTTCACTTCTCACGCTTAAACACATTCCTTCCATGTCGTTCTACGACATTCCATATATCTCGTAAGCGTGCTTATTCCTCCACCGCGCAGGTACTCCTTACCTTCTGCTCTTCTCACGCCGTACGCGCTGGCCCTTAACGTTTCCTTCTCACGCGTGGTTTTAGCTATTGGTCTTTTATTTCTAACGCCGTTTACCGCGCCGGCCCTTAACCTTCGTGACACGTAACTGTCACATCTTTACTTCACTATATAAACCCTCCAACAGGGTCGTTCCCTTTCCTCCTTAACTTAGTTCTACCTACGGCTTATTGCCTAGTTAGCACTAGCAATCAACTTGTCTTCGCTCCCCAGTCTTCATTCTACTATTAAGTGAACGCTTCACGCTACGGCTCACCCGCCTTTGCGTGTCTTACCCTCGAACCTCCGACCCGCTAGTCAAGCTAGACAAGCGGTCTACCTTCTGACCTGTCAAAACTCTTGACGGAACTATCAACCCAGCATCCCCACGGCTGGTACCACGTCGTTGTCGACACAAACGACTGAACCTCTGGACCCTACTAGGTGTTAGTAGGTCTACGCGCGACCATACCCACGGCCACGCGTAACAAAAGAACTAAGCTAACTCCTTGCTCGGGTACTATCATGTACGCCGCCCACCATAGCTTCCCACCGAAACACTCGAACCACAGACCCACGTTGGAACCCTCGAGAACCTTCGCGTACTTTGCACTCCGATTCCTCTGAAAACCCCGAAGATCCCAACCAAGCATATTGGGACGAAGACCCTGACGAACCTTTACTAGACTCAGATGAGGAATTCACTACTCGCAATCTTGCCCACAGCTTTTCTGCTTCCGTGCAGATATCTTGCCCACAGACTCCACCCTCGCCCACTCCCAGACGCCAAACCAGCCATATCTTTCCTCCGATTCCCCACCCACTGTCACCCACTATGACTACTAAACCCCTTGAACTCCGCATCGGTACCCCAGACAAGTACGATGGCGACTATAAGACGGCCAAACAATGGTTCGATTCCGTCGCGTTCTACCTCAACGTTAATGCCGAGGTATACAACTCCGACCCAAAGCGCATTACCTTTGCGCTCTCCTACATGACCCGAGGTCCCGCACTCACTTGGGCTAACACCTTTCGATCTTTGAAGATTGCAGCCGATGGCTCGATTAATATGGGATCCTGGTCTGACTTCCGTGACGCCTTCATCTTGACGTTCAAACATTATGATACCACCGGCAACGCAATTGCCTGGCTTACCACCACTCGCATGATCGCCACCAAAAATGGTGGATATTCCCCCTCGCTCACTGAGTATAACGCTCAGTTCCAGAACCACTGCGCTATCGCAGGCATCACTGACGACAATGTTCTAATCGGCTATTACTCTGCCGCTATCCCAGACGCCCTCATGCGCCGTATCTTAGCCATGGAAACAGTCCCCACCACGGTAGAAGCTTGGCAGAAGAAGGCAGTAACCTTCCAGACCCACATGGAGTGTGCTCGAGAAATCGCCGCCTGCCACAAAATACCCACTCGCCATACGTATCATCAGTACACTGCTCCCGCTCCTACCAGAGATCCCAACGCCATGGACGTCGACGCCGTCCGCATCCCACGACTCACCCCCGCCAAGCGAGAACAATGTCGCAAGGAAGGCAAATGCTTCCGTTGCCGCCAGAAAGGACATCGTGCTACCAACTGTCCCACGTTCACCTCAAACTCTCCTAGGCCGAAGAAGGTCGTTCGAAGGGTCACAGAAGTGGAAGTCGAGGACGAAGAAGAAGTTCCTCGACTAGAAGAAATAGACGATGAAGATGATGATGAAGAAACCAAGGTGTCTCGCGTCACCATCACCCCTCAGGATTTTTGAAGCGGAACACTGCCTCGACGTCAGAAGTTCCTAGTACGTGTGCGTCTGTACTTGTATCCCTATCCAAGAAATCTATGAGAATTCCCTTGCAACTCGTGGATCCCTCGCACACTATGAAAACTGTCGACACCCGCGCCCTCATCGATAGCGGCGCAGACATCAACTGCCTTGATTGGGATTTTGCTAAGAAATATCGTCTCCCACTCAATAAACTTCCGACGCCAATCCCAGTAAATAACGTCGACCAAACCCCAAATGCGAAAGGCGCCATCCAATACACCGCCTCTCTTTTCACCAACATCGACGGCATAACCCAACACGTACGCTTCCATGTCCTACATTGTGGGTCTGAGAACGTGATTCTTGGAGCGCCCTGGCTACGCCTTACGAACCCCTCCATTGACTGGTCGTCGCAGACGATCAATATCCCTGAGAGGGTCGACGAGTCAGCCTCTCTCTACCATATCCATGTCGCAGATCTAAAACGACACGACAATGTTCATCCCCGCGCACCTCCTATGAAACCACCTCGTCATGTCATGGTAGAAACCATCCCCAACCACACCCTCTCCACATTCCTTGACATGCCAGATGGAAACCTCTATGTCCGTCGCGCGCTCTACGCCAACTCTTGCCAATGGGTCCTTAAATCTGGATCTCGTTATCACCAGACACACCCGAAGCTTGTCGTCAAGCTCACTACTGCAACTGAACTCGCGGCTGCAGCTGAGAAAGCTAAACCAAAAGTCATTCTCCCCGACGTCTATAAAGACTTTGCTCCAGTCTTCGCCAAAGAATCTGCTGACTCTCTTCCCCCTTCTAGACTCTACGACCATGAAATCAACGTCAAAGACTCGTTTACCCCAAAAATCGGCAAACTTTACCCGCTCACCCCTGATGAAAGGAAAGCCACCGAAGATTTCCTCGATGAAAACCTCGCCGCCGGCAAAATCTGCCCTTCAAACTCCCCCCAAGCATCGCCATTCTTCTTCGTCAAAAAGAAAGATGGCAAACTTTGTCCCTGTCAAGACTATCGATACCTCAACGAACACACCGTCCACGACACCTACCTGCTACCCTTGATATCGGACCTCCTCGACAAACTCAAAGGCGCCCGCACATTCACCAAGTTTGACGTACGCTGGGGATATAATAACGTACGTATCAAAGACGGGCACCAATGGAAAGGTGCCTTTCTCACCCATAAAGGACTCTTCGAACCCATGGTTATGTTCTTTGGCATGACTAACTCCCCAGCAACGTTTCAACATTTCATGAACGACTCTTTCCGCGACATGATCGCCGAAGGATGGTTGGTAATCTACATGGACGACCTTCTCATCTTCTCCCCAGACGACGCCGTCCACATGGAACGCACGCGCCGTGTCCTTCAATGAATGATGGAGCTAGACCTCCACCTTAAACTAGAGAAATGCCAGTTCGCCACCCCGGAAGTCGAATACCTCGGGATGATAGTTAAGGAAGGGCAACTCGCCATGGACCCCGTCAAGCTTGATGGGATTGCTCAGTGGCCCACGCCTCAGAAAGTCAAAGATGTCCGTTCCTTCCTCGGCTTTGCTAATTTCTACAGACATTTTATCCCCGGGTACTCCAACATCGCCCGCCCGCTTATCAACCTTACCAAGAAAACTATGCCGTGGAACTGGACCTCCACCCATCAGACCGCCTTTGAGCAGCTCAAAGACTTGTTCCTTCGTAAACCCGTCCTATTCATGCCTGATATTTCTCACCCTTTTGCCATGGCAACCGATGCTTCGAAATACGCATCCGGAGGCATTCTTTTACAAACAGATGCGAACGGGGATTGGCACCCCTGTTCTTACTTATCACAATCGTTCTCCTCTTCCGAGTGCAACTACGACATTCACGACAGAGAGCTCTTGGCCGTCATACACGGTTTCAAAGCCTGGAGGCAATACCTCCATGGCTCTCCCTTCCCTGTCACGGTCTTCTCCGACCACAAGAACTTGACGTACTTCCGCCGCCCCCAAGATCTCAACCGCTGCCAGGCCCGGTGGCTCCTTGACCTCGCTGATTATGATTATTCCATCACCCACGTCCCTGGCACTCAACTTGCTGGCCCCGATGCCCTCTCTCGCTGCCCCGACCTCCTCCCTCACGCCGACTCCGATAACATCGGCGTCACTCTCCTCCCCGATGCCCTCTTTGTCCACCTCATCGACTCCGCTCTCTCCAATCACATCGCCTCTGCCTCCTCCTCTGATGACCTGGTTCTTCACAAACTACAAGAACTCGATGGTTCCCTTCCTCCGGCCCTTCACTCTCGCCTTGCCGACTGGCAATACTCTGACGGCGTCCTCCAGTACCAAGGATGCGTCTATGTCCCTCCCGACCGTGACCTTCGCCATGCTGTTGTTCAGCGCTCCCACGATCACGACTCCGCTGGCCACCCAGGCTATCTTAAAACCTGTCAACTCATCGCCTCCGAGTTCTGGTGGCCGGGTCTCGCCTCCTTTGTTCGCTCCTATGTTGCTGGCTGCGCCGTATGCCAGTGCAACAAGGCGAACACTCACCCTACCATTCCTCCACTTGTCCCCATTCCGTCCTCGTGTTCTCGCCCTTTCCAACAGATCTCTTGTGATCTCATCACCAACCTCCCGCTGTCCGGGGGGTTTGACTCGTTATTGGTCGTGGTGGACCACGGCCTTACTAAGGGGGTAATTCTCTGCCCTACGAAGAAATCCATCACTGCCGAGGGCGTTGCAGCGCTCTTTTTCCACAAAGTCTATCTCCACTTCGGCCTTTACGAGAAAGTAATCTCAGACCGAGGACCCCAATTTGCCTCCGCCTTTGCCAAGGAACTTGGATGCCTCCTCAACTATGATCTCTCTCTTTCCACAGCGTATCACCCCCAGACCGACGGCGAAACCAAACGAGTTAATCAGGAAGTTGAGACATATCTCCGTATCTACTGTGGAGACCACCCCTCCACTTGGTCCGATCATATCTCCCACGTCGAATTTACCCACAATCACCGCCCTCACTCCATCACCGGCAAATCCCCGTTCTACCTCATGATGGGATATGAACCCCATGCCCTTCCCTTGGTGATTGCCGAAACCAACGTCCCAGCTGTCGAATCCCACCTAAAAGAGCTAACCGCTCTGCGAGACGAAGCCCTTGCATCCCATGAACTTGCGCGACAAGTCATGATGTCCAGGTCTAAGTCAAAATTCGTGCCTTTCGAGAAAGGGCAGCGAGTTTGGCTGGAGGCCAGGAATCTTAAAAGGTCCGTCCAAGATCCGAAGTTCGCCACAAAATGCGAAGGTCCCTTCGTTATCTCTGATGTCATCTCCCCTGTCTCCTACCGCCTCCAACTCCCACGAACATGGAAAATCCACGACACGTTCCACGCTTCTCTGTTATCGCCCTATCGCGAAAACGACGTACATGGCCCGAACTTCCCTACACCGCCTCCGGATCTTGTCGAAGGACAAGAGGAATACGAAATAGAAAGAATTATACGGCATCGAGGCATGCCATCAGCCTGTCAATACCTGATCCGATGGAAAGGGTACTCCACCAAAGAAGAATCCTGGGAACCCGAGTGGAACTTGAAACATGCATCGGAGTTACTAAATGACTATAAAAAATGACACCCCCACACTTTCTCTCCTGCATCCGCTTGCCCACCATGCCGCTGATAAACCCTCTCCATCTCCTACTAATGACCATCGAATTCACCAATGTTGACACCCCTGCCGCCGCGCCATCTACCAACCCCAATACCATCCGTCTTCCCTCTGTCGACCCCGAGAGGGTCTCTCCTACTCGCCCCGCCGCCCCACAGCCTGTCAACTTCGCCACTCTTGTTGGCAATGTTCCCCAGTCCCACGTCTCCCCCGTCTCTGGCCGGATCCAGTCCTCGCCGTCGTTTACCCCTCCGCCCAATCGGGAACCTTCTCCCGGACCTCCCTCGTTCCTAGGCATCCACCGCCCTCAGCTCGTCCACGCACCAAGCTCGGACTCCTTAGTCGCTCACTCCAGGTGGGACTCTCAGGTCCCCTTAGATGTCTCCAGTCACTGCCATACCGGCAGAATCCGGGAGGAACGGTTTACCAATGAGCATTATGTTCGCTTCCACTCTCTCATGTCTGACGATCGTCTTCGAGTTCCTATTAGTGTATATTCTTCTGATGGCTCACCCATCTTTACTTGGTTTGAAACCGCGATGCAGTTGAATCACATCACCGCCTTCGTCTCCGGCTCAGGCCCGGTTTTCCCTCATACTACGCTTGGCAGGACCATGCAGGACTTCATCTACCATGCGCGCTACCAGTTGTACTCCCACGCCTTCCAAATGGGTTACGACTCCTTCCTCCTTGACGTTGACAACCACTTCCGAGACCTTGCCACTGCAGGTCGAGGACTTGGCAACGAAGTCATATGAGACGGATCGCCTATTCATAGGCAGACACTCAACGACTGGTGGACAGGTCGGAACGGTAGGGATCGCGTCTACCCCGGGCATCCTCGCTTCAACCAGCAGTGCTTCCAATGCCACTGTTTAGGCCACACCCAGCTCTCCTGTCAGCAACACGTCTGTACAGGATGTCGTCAACGAGCACCCAGCCATTCTCTCGCCCGCTGCCCTGGACTTTCTCACTCCCTCGCCTCCCGCCTTACTTCCCCCCGCACTCAGTCCTCCTCTACATCCACGCCTCGCCGCCCTCAAGCCACGTTCCGCAATGGACAAATCATCCGTCGAGCCACTCCCTGTCATACCTCTTGTCAATCTTCCTCCTCCTCTCAACAATCGTATTATCCCGCGCCATCCTCCCCACGCACCCCCTCTCCTTATGAGGATGGAGATGAACTCGACAATGTCGGCTATGCCAACATCACTAGCTCCCCGGGACCAGCTTTTAGGGACTTGTAAGGAATCCTCGCCGTAGCTTTGGGTTACTAAGGGGGTAATGTTACAATTCGCTCACAGGACGAACGCCTTTTCCCTACTTTCTCTTTTGGACTAATACTTTTCACTTCTCACGCTTAAACACATTCCTTCCATGTCGTTCTACGACATTCCATATATCTCGTAAGCGTGCTTATTCCTCCACCGCGCAGGTACTCCTTATCTTCTGCTCTTCTCACGCCGTATGCGCTGGCCCTTAACGTTTCCTTCTCACGCGTGGTTTTAGCTATTGGTCTTTTATTTCTAACGCCGTTTACCGCGCCGGCCCTTAACCTTCGTGACATGTAACTGTCACATCTTTACTTCACTATATAAACCCTCCAACAGGGTCGTTCCCTTTCCTCCTTAGCTTAGTTCTACCTACGGCTTGTTGCCTAGATAGCACTAGCAATCAACTTGTCTTCGCTCCCCAGTCTTCGTTCTACTATTAAGTGAACGCTTCACGCTACGGCTCACCCGCCTTTGCGTGTCTTACCCTCGAACCTCCGACCCGCTAGTCAAGCTAGACAAGCGGTCTACCTTCTGACCCGTCAAAACTCTTGACGGAACTATCGACCCAGCATCCCCACGGCTGGTACCACGTCGTTGTCGACACAAACGACTGAACCTCTGGACCCTACTAGGCGTTAGTAGGTCTACGCGCGACCATACCCATGGCCACGCGTAACACCACCAAACCCCTTGAGCTTCGCATCGGTACCCCAGAAAAGTACGATGGCGATTATAAGACAGCCAAACAGTGGTTCGACTCCATTGCTTTTTACCTCAACATCAATGCAGAGGTATACACCACAGACCCGAAGCGCATTGCTTTTGCGCTTTCATACATGACTCAAGGCCCCACACTTATGTGGGCAAACACCTTTAGATCGTCAAAAATTGCAGCAGATGGCACGATCTCAATGGGTTCTTGGTCCGACTTCCGCGATGCCTTTATCTTGGCATTCAAACACTACAACACCACTGGCAACGCAATTGCCTGGCTCACCACCACTCGCATGACCGCCACTAAGAACGGCGGATACTCCCCATCACTTACTGAGTACAATGCTCAGTTTCAAAACCACTGTGCTATCGCTGGCATCACCGACGACAACGTCCTTATTGGCTACTATTCAGCCGCCATCCCTGACGCCCTCATGCACCATATCCTAGCTATGGAAACGGTCCCCACCACTGTAGAAGCCTGGTTAAAAAAGGCCATCACCTTCCAAACTCATATGGAGCGCGCTCAAGAAATCGCCACTCGTCACAAAACCCCCTCTCGCCACACGTACCACCAATACACCACCCCCACCCCCACCAGAGACCCTAACGCCATGGACGTAGATGCAATCCATCTTCAACGACTCACCCCGCCGAATGAGAGCAGTGCCGCAAAGAAGGAAGATGCTTCCGCTGCCGCCAGAAAGGACATCGAGCTACTACCTGTCCTACGTTCACTTCAAACTCCCCAAGGCCGAAGAAGGTTGTCAGGAAGGTTATAGAAGTGGAAGTCGAGGACGAAGAAGAAGTCCCTCAACTACAAGAGATTGATGATGAAGACGACAAAGAAGAACCAAAGGTGACTTGTGTCGCCTTTACCTCCCAGGATTTTTGAAATGGAACACTGCCTCGACGTCAGTAGTTCCTCCTATTACGTATGCGCCTGTACTTGTATCCACGTCCAAGAAATCAATGCATATTCCTCTCCAACTCATTGACCCTTTGCACACCATGAAAACCATCGACATCCATGCCCTCATCGATAGTGGCGCCGACATTAACTGCCTTGACTGGGACTTTGCCCGAAAACATCGCCTACCCCTTGACAAGCTCCCGATACCCATCCCTATCAACAATGTCGACCAAACCCCCAATGCCAAGGGGGCCATCCGTTACACTGCCACCCTCTTCACCAACATCGATGGAGTTGCCTAGCACGTACGTTTCCATGTCATGCACTGCGGGTCCGAGAACGTGATTCTTGGGACGCCCTGGTTACTGTTACGCGTGGCCGTGGGTGTGGTCGCGCATAGACCTACTATCACCTAGTAGAGTCGAAGATTCGGTCGTTCGTGTCTACAACGACGTAAGACCAGCTGTGGGGATGCTGGGTCGAGAGTACCATCTTAGATGTTGGACGGATCAAGGTAAACCGCTGCCTAGCTTGACTAGCGGGTCAAAGGTTCGAGGTAGAGACACACGAAGGCGGGTGTACCGTAGTGCGAAGTGCTCACTTAATGGTAGAGCGAAGACACAAGGAGTAACAAAGGTAAATTGTTAGTGCTAACTAGGCGACAAGCCGTAGGTAGAACTAAGCTAAGGAGAAAAGGAACAACCCTGTGGGAGGGTTTATATAGTGAAGTAAAAGTGTGACAGTTACATGTCACAAGGGTTAAGGGGCCGGCATGGTAAACAGCGTTGGAAATAGAAGGCCAATAGCGAAACCGCGCATGAGAAGGGGTCGTTAAGGGCTGGCGCATACGGCGTGAGAAGAGCAGAAGATAAGGAGTACCTGCGTGGTGGAGGAGTAAACACGCTTACGAGATGAGAGGAATGTTGTAGAACAACATGGAAGGAATGAGATAAAGCGTGAGAAACGGAAAGTTTTAGTTCGATATGAATAAAAGAGAAAAAGAGTTCGTCCTGCGAGCGAATCATAACATTACCCCCTTAGTAACCCGAAGCTACGGTGAGGATTCCTTACAATTCCCGAAAAGCGGGTCCCGGGGAGCCGGTGATGTTGGCATAGCCAACGTCGTCGAGTTTGTCTCCGTCCTCGTAAGGAGAGGGGGCGCGAGGTGAAGATGGCGCGGGGTGGTAAGATTGTTGGGAGGAGGAGGAAGACTGACGAGAGGTACGACGGGGTGTGGCTCTACGGACGATTTGCCTGTTGCGGAACGTGGCTTGGGGGCGGCGAGGTGTAGACGTGGAGGAGGACTGAGCGCGGGGAGAGGTGAGGCAAGAGGCAAGAGAGCGAGAAGGCCCTGGACAGTGGGCAAGGGAATGGCCAGGTGCTCGTTGACGACATCCTGTGCAAACGTGTTGTTGACAGGAGAGCTGAGTATGGCCAAGGCAATGACATTGGAAGCACCGCTGATTGAAACGAGGATGTCCAGGATAGATGCGGTCTCTGCCATTTCGACCAGTCCACCAGTTGTTAAGTGTCTGCCTGTGTATGGGTGATCCATCCCGTATAACCTCGTTGCCAAGTCCTCGGCCTGCAGTGGCAAGGTCTCGGAAATGGTTGTCGACGTCTAAGAGGAAGGAATCGTAACCCATTTGGAAGGCGTGTGAGTACAACTGGTAGCGCGCGTGGTAGATGAAGTCCTGCATGGTCCTGCCAAGCGTGGTGTGAGGGAAAACCGGGCCTGAGCCGGAGACAAAGGCGGCGATGTGGTTCAACTGCATCGCGGTTTCGAACGAAGTAAAGATGGGCGAACCATCAGAAGAGTATACACTAATAGGAACTCGAAGGCGATCGTCAGACATGAGAGAATGAAAGCGGACATAATGCTCATCGGTGAACCGCTCCTCCTGGATTCTGCCGGTGTGGCGGTGGCTAGACACATCCAATGGGACTTGAGAATCCCATCCCGAATGGGCGACAAGGGAGTCCGAGCTAGGTGCGCGGACAAGCTGGGGGCGGTATATGCCTAGGAACGAGGGTGGTCCGGGAGAAGGTTCCTGATTGGGCGGAGGAGTAAACGTCAGCGAGGACTGGATCCTGCCAGAGATGGGGGAGACGTGGGACTGGGGAACATTGCCAACAAGAGTGGCGAAGTTGACAGGCTGAGGGGCGGCGGGGCGAGTAGGAGAGACCCTCTCAGGGTCGGCAGAGGGAAGACGGATGGAGTTGGGGTTGGTGGATGGTGCGGCTACGGGAGTGTCGACATTGGAAAATTCGATGGCCATGAGGAGAAGATGGAGAGGGTTTATCAGTGGCGTGGTGGGCGAGCGGATGAGAGAGAGAAAGCGCGGGGGTGACATCTTTTATAATCTTCTAGTAACTCCGACGAGTGTTTCAAGTTCCACTCAGGTTCCCAAGATTCTTCTTCGGCAGCGTACCCTTTCCATCGGATCAGGTATTGGCGGGCCGACGGCATACCTCAATGTCGTATGATTCTTTCTATTTCGTATTCCTCTTGTCCTTCAACAAGATCCAGAGGCAGTGTAGGGAAGTTCGGGCTGTGTACGTCGTTTTCGCGATAGGGTGATAACAGAGAAGTGTGGAATGTGTCGTGGATTTTCCACGTTCGTGGGAGTCGGAGGCGATAGGAAACAGGGGAAATGATGTCAGAGATAACGAAGGGGCCTTCGCATTTTGGGGTGAACTTCGGATCTTGGATGGATCTTTTAAGATTCCTGGCCTCCAGCCAAACTCGCTGTCCTTTCTTAAAAGGCACGAACTTTGACTTAGACCTGGACGCCATGACTTGTCGTGCAAGTTCATGGGATGCAAGGGCTTCGTCCCTCAGAGTGGTTAGTTCTTTGAGGCGGGATTCAACGGCTGGAACGTTGGTTTCAGCAATTACCGAGGGAAGGGCACGGGGTTCGTATCCCATCATGAGGTAAAACAGGGACTTGCCGGTGACGGAATGAGGGCGGTGATTATGGATGAATTCGGCATGGGAGATATGATCGGACCAGGTAGAGGGGTGGTCTCTGCAATAGATGCGAAGATACATCTCGACTTCCTGGTTAACTTGTTCGGTTTCACTGTCTGTCTGGGGGTGGTATGCAGTGGAAAGGGAGAGATCATAGTTGAGAAGGCGGCCGAGTTCTTTGGCGAAGGTGGAGGCAAACTGTGGTCCTCGATCAGAGATGACTTTTTGGTAGAGGCCGAATCGAAGATAAACTTTATGGAAAAAGAGCGCTGCGACGCCTTCGGCAGTGATGGTTTTCCTTGTGGGGCAAAGAATTACCCCCTTAGTAAGGCCATGGTCCACTACGACCAATAACGAGTCGAATCCCCCGGACAGAGGGAGATTGGTGATGAGATCACAAGAGATTTGCTGAAAAGGGCGGGAGCAGGATGACGGGATAGGGACGAGTGGAGGAACAGTGGGGTGGGTGTTTGCCTTATTGCGTTGGCAAATGGCGCAGCCAGCAACGTAGGAGCGAACGAAGGAGGCGAGGCCTGGCCACCAGAACTCGGAGGCGACGAGCTGACGGGTTTTCAGATAGCCAGGGTGGCCAGCGGAGGCATGGTCATGTGAGCGTTGGATGACAGCGCGGCGAAGGTCCTGGTCGGGAGGGATATAGACGCGTCCTTGGTACTGGAGGACACCGTCGGAGTATTGCCAATCGGCGAGGCGGGAACGGAGGGCCGGAGGAAGGGAACCATCGAGCTCCTGGAGTTTATGGAGGACGAGGTCGTCGGAGGCAGAGGCAGAGGCGATGTGGTTGGAGAGGGCGGAGTCGATGAGATGGATGAAGAGGGCATCGGGGAGGAGGGTGACACTGAGGTTATCGGAGTCGGCGCGAGGAAGGAGATCGGGGCGGTGAGAGAGGGCATCGGGGCCAGCAAGTTGGGTACCGGGTACGTGAGTGATGGAGTAGTCGTAGTCGGCAAGGTCGAGGAGCCAGCGGGCTTGGCGACGATTGAGATCTTGAGGGTGGCGAAAGTACGTAAGATTCTTGTGATCAGAGAAGACTGTGACAGGGAAGGGAGAGCCATGGAGATATTGTCTCCAGGCTTTGAAACCACGTATAACGGCCAAGAGCTCCCGGTCGTGGATGTCATAGTTGCGTTCTGAGGAGGAAAATGACTGGGATAAGTAGGAACAGGGGTGCCAATCCCCATTGGCATCGGTTTGTAATAAAATACCCCCCGACGCGTACTTCGAAGCGTCGGTGGCCATGGCAAAAGGGCGAGAGATATCAGGCATAAATAGGACGGGCTTACGAAGGAACAATCCCTTGAGCTGTTCGAAGGCGGTTTGTTGGGTGGAAGTCCAGGTCCAAGGCATCGTTTTCTTGGTAAGATCTATGAGAGGTCGGGCAATGTTGGAGTATCCGGGGATAAAGCATCTGTAGAAGTTAGCAAATCCGAGGAAGGAGCGGACGTCTTTGACTTTTTGTGGTGCGGGCCACTTAGCTATCCTGTCGAGTTTGACGGGGTCCATAGTGAGTTGTCCTTCTTTGACGATCATTCCGAGGTATTCAACTTCGGGGACGGCGAATTGACATTTCTCCAATTTGAGATGGAGGTCGAGTTCCATCATCCGTTGAAGGACATAGCAAGTGCGTTCCGTATGAGTGGTGTCGTCTGAGGAAAAGATGAGAAGGTCATCCATATAAATAACTAACCACCCTTCTGCGATCATGTCACAAAAGGAGTCATTCATGAAACGTTGGAATGTTGCGGGGGAGTTGGTCATGCCGAAGAACATGACCATTGGTTCAAAGAGTCCTTTATGGGTAAGGAAAGCACCTTTCCATTGGTGGCCGTCCTTTATTCGTACATTGTTATAACCCCAGCGCATGTCAAACTTAGTGAAGACGCGGGCTCCTTTGAGTTTGTCTAGAAGGTCGGAGATCAGGGGTAGTGGGTAAGTGTCACGGATGGTGTGCTTGTTGAGGTATCGGTAGTCTTGACAAGGACATAGTTTGCCATCCTTCTTCTTGACGAAGAAGAAGGGTGATGCTTAAGGGGAATTTGAAGGGCGAATCTTGCCAGCGGCGAGATTTTCATCAAGGAAGTCTTCCGTGGCTTTCTTCTCGTCAGGGGTAAGTGGATAGAGTTTACCAATTTTCGGTGTAAAGGAATCTTTGGTGTTAATTTCGTGGTCGTAGGCCCTGGAAGGGGGAAGAGAGTCTGTGGATTCTTTGGCAAAGACTGGAGCGAAATCTTTATAGATGTCTGGGAGTTCTACGTTTGGTTTGGCTTTCTCGGCGGCAGCCACGAGTTCTGTAGCGGTGGTGAGTTTGGCAACGAGTTTCGGATGAGTCTGATGATATTGAGATCCCGATTTGAGGATTCGTT
Source organism: Pulveroboletus aff. annulatus (assembly GCA_038094595.1). Lineage (NCBI taxonomy): Eukaryota > Fungi > Basidiomycota > Agaricomycetes > Boletales > Boletaceae > Pulveroboletus > Pulveroboletus aff. annulatus. Next base: position 31,536 of record JBBPTX010000251.1, read on the forward strand.
GGCACGAGTTGGTGTAAAGTGCACGACGAACGTAAAGATTTCCGTCAGGCAAGTCAAGAAACGTAGAGAGGGTGTGGTCGGGAATCGTCTCGACCAAAGTATGGCGAGGTAGTTTCGCGGAGGGTGCGCGAGGTTGGGCTTGGTCATGTCGCTTGAGGTCGGCGACGTAGATGTGGTAGAGAGAGGTTGACTCGTCTACCGACTCAGGGATGTTGATCATTTGAGACGACCAGTCAATGGAGGGATTTGTCAGTTTTAACCAGAGCGTCCCGAGAATCACGTTCTCGGACCCGCAATGCATGACGTGGAAGCATATATGCTGAGCGATTCTATCGATATTTGTGAAGAGGGAGGCAGTGTATCGGATGGCCCCTTTTGTGTTAGGGGTTTGGTCAACATTATTGACAGGGATGGGCGTTGGAAGTTTGTCAAGGGGGAGTCGGTGTTTCTTAGTGAAGTCCCAGTTGAGGCAGTTAATGTCTGCTCCGCTGTCAATGAGGGCACGAGTGTTGATGGTTTTCATGGTGTGCGAGGGATCAATGAGCTGGAGAGGGATACGCATTGATTTCTTTGATGTAGATACAAGTACTGATGCACACGTATTGGGGGGAACTACTGACGTCGAGGCAGTGTTCCGTTTTAAAAATCCTGGGAGATGACTATGCGAGATACTTTAGTTTCTTCATCATCATCTTCATCGTCAATCTCTCGTAGCCGAGGGACTTCTTCTTCGTCCTCGGCTTCCATTTCTTCGACCTTCCGAACGGTTTTCTTCGGCCTTGGGGTGTTGGAAGTAAAGATGGGGCAGTTAGTAGCCTGGTGCCCTTTTTGTCGGCAATGGAAGCATTTTCCTTCTTTACAACATTGCTCTCGCTTGGCGGGGGTAAGGCGTGGGAGGCAAACGGCATCTACGTCCATGGCATTTGGGTCTCGGGTGGGGGCAGGGGCGGCATACTGATGATACGTGTGACAAGTGGGGGTCTTGTGGCGAGCGGCGATTTCTCGGGCACGCTCCATGTGGGTCTGGAAGGTGACGGCCTTCTTTAGCCAGGCGTCGATGGTGGTGGGGACCGTTTCCATGGCAAGGATACGGCGCATGAGAGCGTCGGGGATAGCGGCCAAGTAGTAGCCGATTAAGACGTTGTCGTCGGTGATGCCTGCGATAGCGCAGTGGTTCTGAAACTGAGTGTTGTACTCAGTGAGTGAGGGAGAGTAGCTGCTGTTCTTAGTGGCGATCATGTGAGTGGTGGTGAGCCAGGCAATTGTGTTACCTGTGGTGTCATAGTGCTTGAACGCCAGAATAAAGGCATCTTGGAAGTCTGACCATGATCCCATGTTAATCGAGCCATCGGCTGCGATTTTCGAGGAACGGAAGGTATTGGCCCATGTGAGTGCAGGGCCTCGAGTCATGTAGGAAAGCGCAAAGGTGATGTGCTTCGGGTCTGAGTTGTATACTTCTGCGTTGACGTTGAGATAGAAAGCGACAGAGTCAAACCATTGTTTGGCTGTCTTATAGTCGCCATCGTATTTTTCTGGGGTGCCGATGCGAAGTTCGAGAGGTTTGGTGGTCATAGTGGGCGAAGGGGGTCTAGGGATTGGAGGAAAGATGTGGCCGGTTTGGCGTCTGGGTGTCGGGGATGGGGGAGTCTGAGGGCAAGGTATCTGTACCGAAGCAGAAAAGCTGTGGGAAAGATCGCAGGTGGCAAGTTCTTCATCTGAGTTTAATAAGGGGTTGTCGGGGTCTTCATCCCAATATGTTTGGTTGGGGTCGTCGGGGGTGTCAGAGGAGTCAGAGTGCGAAGTATGCGGGGTTTCTTGAGGATTCCAACGTGGATCAATGGTTCGAGTGTTTCTGTGGGAAGCTATGGTGGGCAGCGTACGTGATAGTACCCGAACAAGGAGGTAGCTTAGTTCTTTTGTTATGTGTGGCTGTGGGTGTGGTCGCACGTAGACCTACTATCACCTAGTAGAGTCGAAGATTCGGTCGTTCATGTCTACGACGACGTAAGACCAGCCATGGGGATGCTGGGTCGAGAGTACCATCTTAGATGTTGGACGGATCAAGGTAAACCGCTGCCTAGCTTGACTAGCGGGTCAAAGGTTCGAGGTAGAGACACACGAAGGCGGGTGTACCATAGTGCAAAGTGCTCACTTAATGGTAGAGCGAAGACACAAGGAGTAACAAAGGTAAATTGTTAGTGCTAACTAGGCGACGAGCCATAGGTAGAACTAAGCTAAGGAGAAAAGGAACAACCCTGTGGGAGGGTTTATATAGTGAAGTAAAAGTGTGACAGTTACATGTCACAAGGGTTAAGGGGCCGGCGTGGTAAACGGCATTGGAAATAGAAGGCCAATAGCGAAACCGCGCATGAGAAGGGGTCGTTAAGGGCCGGCGCATACGGCGTGAGAAGAGCAGAAGATAAGGAGTACCTGCGTGGTGGAGGAGTAAACACGCTTACGAGATGAGAGGAATGTCATAGAACAACATGGAAGGAATGAGATAAAGCGTGAGAAACGGAAAGTTTTAGTTCGATATGAATAAAAGAGAAAAAGAGTTCGTCCTGCGAGCGAATCGTAACAGTTATGACTCACCAATCTCTCCATTGACTGGTCGTCACAAATGATCAATATCTCAGAAACGGTAGACGAGTCAGCCTCTCTCTACCACATCCATGTCGCTGATCTCAAGTGACACGACAATGCCCAACCTAGAGCACCTTCTGTTATGTGTGACCATGGGTGTGGTCGCACATAGACCTACTAACGCCTAGTAGGGTTGAGGAAGTCAGTCGTTCGTATATACGACGATGTTAGACCAGCCGTGTATTATGTGTGGCCCGGGTAGGGTTGCACGCAGCCCTGCACTATCCGCCTGAGCGGGTGGTCGATGATCAACCGTCGGGGATACCAACGGCGGTGATGCAACCTAAAGTTGTGGGGTTCGGGGAAGATGCGCAAGAGTGACGGTACTCGAGCGCCGAGGTTCGCTCAAGAGTCGAACAAGACTCGTAGAGGTGAGGGACAAGGTTAACGTCGAGGTGTATTCGTGAGGGAACACTACAAGTAGGCGGAATACCACAGGGAGCTCGAAGTTAAGAGAAAGGCATAAGGCCAGATCGACTGGTATATATAGTGAAGGGTGACATGTGACAGTAACGTCACAGGGTCAAGAGTATGGGTTAAGGGCTGGCGTAGGAAGCGGCAGTAGAATGTGAAAGAAGACAATGGAATGTGATAGAACCTACGCGTGGGAGTGGAGACGCAACGTGCCGGTGCATGCGGCAATAGAAGGTGAAACACGTGTGCGATAAGGCAGCACGAGGGAGATAAGTGCACAAGATCACGTAGGCAAGATTACATACGTGCAAAGTACCTCAGAGGGCCGAGGGGTAAGGGTAAAGGGTTGGCGCGGGCAACCAGAGAAGAGCGGAAGAGTGGGCGTACACGCAAGGGTAAAGAGAAAGAAAATGGGGAAGACGTGCCCGGCATGATGGATCGTAACACCATGGGGTTGCTGGGTCGAGGGTACCATCGGAAAGTTTGACAGGTCTAAGAGGGAACTGCTGCCTAGCTTGACAGACGGGTCAAAGGTTCGAAGGGAAGACACATGAAGGCAAGTAAGCTGTAGTGTGAAGCGCTCACTTAATGGTAGAGCGAAGACGCGAGGAGTAATAACAGGTGGATTGCTAGCACTAACTAGGCGACAAGCCGTAGGTAGAACTAAGCTAAGGAGAAGAGGGGAAGACCCTGTTGAAGGGTTTATATAGTGAAGCGAAATGTGTGACAGTTATGTGTCACAAGAGTTAAGGGCCAGCATGGGAAGCGGCGTGAGAATGAAGAAGCCAATGGCAGAACCACGCATGAGAAAGAAATGTTAAGGGCCAGCGCATACGGCATGAGAAGATCAGAAGATAAAGAGTACCTGCGCAGTGGGGAATAAGCATGCTTACTAGATGAATGGAACGTCATAGAACGTCGTGGAAGGAATAGGTGTAAGCATGAGAAATGAAAAGTATTAGTCCAAAAGAGAAAGAAGGGAAAAAGTGTCCATCCTGCGAGTGAATTGTAACATTACCCCCTTAGTAACCCGAAGCTACGGCGAGGATTCCTTACAAGTCCCTAAAAGCTGGTCCTGGGGAGCCAGTGATGTTGGCATAGTCAACATCGTCTAGTTCGTCTCCATCCTTGTAGGGTGAAGGGGTGCCGGGTGAGGAAGGCGCCGGTGGTAAGATTGTTGAGATGAGGAAGAGGAAGACTGATGGGGGGTACGGCGGGGAGTGGCTCGACGGACTATCTGTCTGTTGCAGAACACGGCTTGAGGGCGACAAGGTGTGGAGGTGGAAGAGGACTGAGCACGGGGAGAAGTGAGGCAAGAGGCAAGAGAGCGAGAGGGTCCTGGGCAGCGGGCGAGGGAATGGCCTGGTGCTTGTTGACGACATCCTGTACAGACGTGTTGCTGACAGGAGAGCTGGGTGTGGCCAAGACAGTGGCATTGGAAACACTGCTGATTAAAACGAGGATGCCCAGGGTAAACATGGTCTCTACCATTATGACTGGTCCACCAGTCGTTGAGCGTTTGCCTGTGAATGGGTGAACCATCCCTCAGGACTTCGTTTCCAAGTCCTTGACCTGCAGCAGTGAGATCTCGGAAATGGTTATTGATATCAAGGAGGAAATTGTCATAACCCATCTGGAAGGCATGGGAGTATAACTGGTAGCGCGCGTGGTATATGAAGTCCTGCATGGTCCTGCCAAGCGTAGTGTGAGGAAAAACCAGGCCAGAGCCAGAAACGAAGGCAGCGATGTGGTTCAACTGCATCACGGTTTCGAACCAGGTGAAAATGGGCGAGCCATCAGAAGAATATACACTAATAGGAATGCAAAGGCGGTCGTCAGACATAAGTGAATGAAAGCGAACATAATGCTCATCGGTAAACCGTTCCTCCCGGATTCTGCCAGTGTGGTGATGGTTAGAAACGTCTAATGGGACTTGGGAATCCCATCCCAAATGGGTGATAAGGGAGTCCGAGCTAGGTGCACGGACAAGCTGGGGGTGGTGGACGCCTAGGAACGAGGAAGGTCCGGGAGAAGGTTCCCAATGGGGCGGAGGAGTAAACGATGGCGAGGATTGGATCCTGCCAGAGACGGGGGAGACGTGGGATCAGGGAACATCACCAACAAGAGTGGCAAAGTTAACAGGCTGAGGGGCGGCGGAGCGAGTAGGAGAGACCCTTTTGGGGTCGGCAGTGGGAAGGCGGACTGCACTGGGGTTGGTGGAGGGTGCGGCTGCAGGGGTGTCGACATTGGCGAATTCAATAGCCATGAGTAGAAGATGGAGAGGGTTTATCGGTGGCGTGGTGGGCAAGTGGGTATGAGGGAGAAGGCGCGGAGGTGTCTTCTTTTATAATCCTCCAGTAACTCTGACGAATGTTTCAAGTGCCGCTTGGGTTCCCAGGAGTCTTCTTCGGCAGAATACCCTTTCCATCAGATCAGGTATTGACAGGCTGACGGCATACCTCGATGTCATATGATTCGTTCGATTTCGTATTCTTCTTGTCCTTTGACAAGATCCAGAGGTGGTGTGGGGAAGTTCGGGCCATGTACGTTGTTTTCATGATAGGGCGATAACAGAGAAGCGTGGAACGTGTCGTGGATTTTCCACGTTCATGGGAGTCGGAGGCGATAGGAGACGGAGGAAATGATGTCAGAGATAATGAAGGGGCCTTCGCGTTTTGTGGCGAACTTTGGATCTTGGACGGACCTTTTAAGATTCCGGGCCTCTAGCCAAACTCGTTGTCCTTTCTTGAAAGGTACGAATTTCGACTTAGACCTGGACGCCATGACTTGTCACGCAAGTTCATGGGATGCGAGGGCTTTGTCTCGTAGAGCGGACAGCTCTTTGAGACGGGATTCGACAGCGGGGATGTTAGTTTCAGCAATCACCGAGGGAAGGGCATGGGGTTCATATCCCATCATGAGGTAAAATGGGGATTTGCTGGTAATGGAATGAGGGCGGTGATTGTGGGTAAATTCTGTGTGGGAAATGTGATCGGACCAAGTGGAAGGGTGATCTCTGCAGTAGATGCAAAGATAGGTTTCGACTTCCTGATTGATGCGTTCGGTTTCACCGTCCGTCTGCAGATGATACGCGGTAGAGAGAGAGAGATCATAGCTGAGGAGGCGACCAAGCTCTTTGGCGAATGCAGAGGCGAACTGCGGACCGCGATCGGAGATGACCTTTTCATAGAGTCCAAAGCGGAGGTATACTTTATGGAAAAAGAGCATTGCTATGCCCTCGGCGGTGATGGTTTTCTTCGTAGGGCAAAGAATTACCCCCTTAGTAAGGCCATGGTCCACCACGACCAATAAAGAGTCGAAACCGCCGGAGAGTGGGAGATCAGTGATTAGATCGCAGGAAATCTGCTGGAAAGGGCGAGAGCAAGAGGATGGGATGGGGACAAGTGGGGGAATGGTAGGATGAGTGGGAGATCGGTGATTAGATCGCAGGAAATCTGCTGGAAAGGGCAAGAGCAAGAGGACGGGATGGGGACAAGCAGGGGAACGGTAGGATGAGTGTTCGTCTTGTTGTGCTGGCACACAGTGCAGCCATCAACGTAAGAGTGAACAAAGGAGGCGAGGCCCGGCCACCAGAACTTGGAGGCGATGAGCTGGCGGGTTTTAAGAAAGCCGGGGTGGCCAGCGGAGGCATGATCATGGGAGCACTGGACGACAGCGCGGCGAAGGTCACAGTTGGGAGGGACATAGACACGTCCTTGGTATTGGAGGATGCCGTCGGAGTATTGCCAGTCAGCGAGGCGAGAGCGGAAGGCTGGGGGAAGGGAGCCGTTGATCTCCTGGAGTTTGTGGAGGACGAGGTCGTCAGAAGAGGAGGCAGAAGCGATGTGGTTGGAGAGGGCCGAATCAATGAGGCAGACAAAGAGGGTGTCAGGGAGGAGGGTAACACCAATGTTGTCGGAGTCAGCACGAGGGAGGAGATCAGGACAGCGGGAGAGAGCATCCGGGCCAGCGAGTTGGGTGCCAGGGACATGAGTGATGGAGTAGTCATAGTTGGTGAGGTCAAGGAGCCAGCGGACTTGGCGACAATTGAGGTCCTGGGGGTGGCGGAAGTATGTGAGGTTCTTATGATCAGAGAATACTTTGACGGGGAAGGGAGAGCCATGGAGGTACTGCCTCCAGGCTTTAAAACCGCGGATAACGGCCAAGAGCTCCCTGTCATGAATATCATAGTTGCGTTCTGAGGAGGAGAAGGATTGTAATAAGTAGGAACAGGGGTGCCAATCCCCGTTTGCGTCGGTTTGCAATAAAATGCCCCCCGACATGTATTTGGAAGCGTCGGTGGCCATGGCGAAAGGGCGCGAGATATCAGGCATAAATAAGACTGGCTTACTGAGGAATAACCCTTTGAGTTGCTCGAAAGCGGTTTGCTGAGCAGTTTTCCAAGTCCAAGGCATGGTTTTCTTGGTAAGGTCGATGAGGGGCCAAGCGATGTTGGAATATCCTGAGATGAAATGTCTGTAGAAGTTAGCAAAGCCGAGGAAGGAACGAATGTCTTTGACTTTTTGTGGCATAGGCCATTTGGCAATCCCGTCGAGTTTAACGGGATCCATAGTGAGTTGTCCTTCCTTGACAATCATCCCGAGGTATTCAACCTTGGGAACGGCGAATTGACACTTCTTCAGTTTGAGATGGAGATTGAGTTCTGTCATCCATTGGAGGACGTGACGAGTGCGTTCTGTGTGGGAGGTGTCATCTGGAGAGAAGATGAGGAGGTCATCCATATAAATAACTAACCATCCTTCCACAATCATGTCGTGAAAGGAGTCGTTCATGAAACGTTGGAACGTTGCGGGTAAGTTGGTCATGCCAAAAAACATAACCATTGGTTCAAAGAGGCCCTTATGGGTAAGAAAGGCACCTTTCCATTGATGCCCGTCTTTAATACGTACGTTGTTGTATCCCCATCGTACGTCAAACTTGGTGAAGACACGGGCTCCTTTGAGTTTGTCCAGGAGGTCGGAAATTAGGGGTAGCAGATAGGCGTCGCAGATGGTATGCTCGTTGAGATACCGGTAGTCTTGGCATGGGTGGAGTTTGCCGTCCTTCTTTTTGACAAAGAAGAATGGCAATGCTTGAGGGGAGTTTGAGGGGCGGATCTTGCCGGCGGCGAGATTCTCGTTAAGGAAGTCTTCAGTGGCCTTCTTTTCGTCTGGGGTGAGCGGGTAGAGTTTGCCGATCTTAGGGGTAAACGAGTCTTTGACGTTGATTTTGTAATCGTAGGGTCTCGAAGGAGGGAGGGAGTCGGCTGACTCCTTGGCAAAAACCGGGGTGAAGTCTTTGTAGGCGTTGGGTAGTGTAACTTTTGGCTTGGCTTTCTCAGTGGCAGCCACAAGTTCTATGGTGGTGGTGAGCTTGGCAACGAGCTTTGGGTGTGTCTGATGGTATCATGATCCTGTCTTAAGGACTCATTGGCAGGAGTTGATGTGAAGGGCACATCGAACATAGAGGTTTCCGTCAGGCATATCAAGGAATGTGGAGAGAGTATGGTCGGGGACGGTTTCAACCATGACATGGCAGGGTGGTTTCAAGGGGAATGCTCTAGGTTGGGCATTATTATGTCGCTTGAGGTCGGCAACGTGGATATGATAGAGGGAAGCGGATTTATCCACCGTTTCTGGAATGTTGATCGTTTGCAGCGACCAATCAATAGAGGGATTCATAAGCCGTAACCAGGGTGTCCCAAGAATCATGTTCTCGGATCCGCAGTGCATGACATGGAAGTGTACATGCTGGGCAATTCCATCGATGTTGATGAAAAGTGAGGCAGTGTAACAGATGGCTCCTTTGGCATTGGGGGTTTGGTCGACGTTGTTGACAGGGATGGGTGTCGGGAGTTTGTCGAGGGGTAAGTGGTGTTTTTTGGCGAAGTCCCAATCAAGGCAGTTGATATCTGTGCCGCTATCGATGAGGGCGCGAGTGTCGACGGTTTTCATAGTGTGCAAGGGATCAATGAGTTGCAGAGGGATACGCATTGATTTCTTGGATATGGATACAAGTACAGGTGCACACGTAATAGGAGGGACTACTGACATCGAGGCAGTGTCCTGTTTTAAAAATCCGGGGAGGTGAAGGCGACGCGAGACACCTTTGGTTCTTCGTCGTCGTCTTCATCGTCAATCTCTTGTAACTGAGGGACTTCTTCTTCATCCTCGACTTCTACTTCTATGACCTTTTGAACGACCTTCTTTGGTCTCGGGGTGTTTGAAGTGAAAGTTGGGCAAGTGATTGCTCAATGTCCTTTCTGGCGGCTGTTACAATTCATTGTGCCGGGCACATCTTCTCTTTTCTTTTCTCTTTACCCTTGCGCGTACGTTCACACTTCTGCTCTTCTTCGGTTGCCTGCACCAACCCTTTACCCTTGCCCCTCAGCTCTCTGAGGTATCTCTCACGTACGTCATCACACCTATGTGATCTTGTGCACTTATCTCCCTCGTGTTGCCTTATTGCACACGTGTTCCTCCTTCTCTCGCCGCATGCACCAGCACTTTGTGTTTCCCTCTTACGCGTGGATTCTATCACATTCTCCCTTATTCTTTCACATTCTATTGCCGCTTCCCACACCGGCCCTTAACCCTTACCCTTGACCCTGTGACGTTATGGTCACACCGTCACCTTTCACTATATATACCAGTCGATCTGGCCTTATGCCTTTCCCTTAGCTTGATTCTACCTGTGTATCAGCCTAGCCCTACCTCGAGAATACAAGCCTCTCTTGATTCCCCACCTCTACAAGTCCTCGTTTGACTCTTGAGTGAACACTGCACATCTGAGACACTCTCTTGATGTCCCTTCGACCCCCTCAAGCACCGCCTTGTGCCGCCACCACCGTCTCTCCTTAACAGCTGATCCCCGACTGCCCGCGACTAGGTCGTTAGCAGGTCTACGTGCAACCCTACCTGGGCCACACGTAACAGCGGCAGCGGAAACATTTGCCTTCTTTGCAACATTGTTCTCGTTCGGCGGGGGTGAGTCGTTGGAGGCGAATGGCATCAACGTCCATGGCATTGGGGTCTTTGGCAGGGGTGGGGGGGGTGTACTGGTGGTATGTATGACGAGTGGGGGCCTTGTGG